>JACXSJ010001677.1:29570-77074 GCA_014851325.1 Pentalonia nigronervosa | reverse complement strand
GCCTATAAATACATATCTCGGGAGGTATTCAATTCATATTATATCGCCAACCGGCGAATCGACAACATGTACAATAATATTGCGGTGCATAAAATTGATGAATACGTATATACATTCAGTGTTGTTGTAGACGGGTATCATTCTCGCGCAACGAGGAGATAAAAATATATCGAGCTTGAACAATGTGTGAATTGTGCATGATCGTCCTTGCCGCAGTATTTATCGGATTCGTATTGTCATAGAACTATTATTTTATTTGTCCTATAGATACTAAATATAATAATAATTTGCATTATCTATGTCTTGTCCGGGAAACACTCAAACACGGCGACAAGTCGAGTTATCGGTGCAAAAATCGAATGTTTATTTAGAAAGCGAAACACGATATGCTGTCGAAATCACAACCTAATTAGAATTTCAATGTAATCAAAGCCTACTAGAAAGGAAAACACATTTTGAGTTTAAACAAGTCAACATACACATTATTATTATTATACCTGGTGTGTGTTAAGACGATCGTCTCTTATTTTATAAACATATTTGTTATACAGGTACAAACATATACGCTGTAGTCTTGCATGTGTTAAATGTATCAATTTATCGTTGAAATAATTTATTTTCTTTATTAATGCTATAATAATAATAATAATAATAATAATAATAATAATAATGATAATTACAATAAAAATTCAAAATCAATAATAATAATAATAATAATAATAATAATTATAACAAAATTTCAGAGCTAAAATTAATATAATAAATGTTTAATAATAATGATACAGTAATTAACGGCGAACATGATCGTTGTGTTTCAAAAAACGTTATAAACATTTTTGTAAATAAGATTTGTTGAATATATAATATGATTTACCTACTAAAAAATTGATAGTATTTTACTAGGAAAATTGTATTATTAAAAAAAAAAGCATTTAATAATATTTTTCATTATATAGTAGTAAACATAATAAGCACCAGTCTTTTTATTATAATATATGTTATATAATATAATATTATGTAGACTTGTTATTTTTTTTTCAAAAATGCTATTAAAATACCAAGAAATGATTTATTTAAATTGAAAAATGATTAACTCTTTGTAAAATACATACATATTATAGTATATTAGTATAAATATATGCCATTTTTATTAATTTTTTTAATGTAACTGACCGATCATAGTCGTTGTCCAAGAGAGAACAGGTATCGTTTGAACTCAATTTATTATATTTTATATATTATATATATAATATACATATATAAACCCCTAATGATAAAAATAAAACAAAATTTCGTTTGACTAGAATAATAATAATAATAATTTAATAATTATATAGGTTAAGTATTATACAAGTGTGAGGTGAAAGAACAATATATAATATAAGATACTTAAAAATTAAAAAGAAAAGAAATTATTTTACAATTTAATTTACATAGGGTACACGCCTATAAAATATTGTACGAATAATAAGTAGGTATTAAAATTTTTTTTCTAAATTAAATTTTTTTATTTAACAATGAAAAGCATTTTATATCATTTCGAAAAAAAACAAACATGATATTATCGCGATTTTATTATAAATAGATAGAAACGAGTATAAAGAAAAAAAATGTATAAGCAGATTCTATTTATTATGTATAAACCAATTGGTTGTATTTCAAACGATGAATTTGATAATATGATAGATATGTGTTGTAGTTTGAATATATTATGTTTTGTGTATGAAAAGTTAATACGAAAAAAACATTTTACGAACAATACGAATTACAGAATATAATTTAAATAAAACAATTGTAATCATGTATTAGGAACGTATATATATAATATATATATATATACAACTGTAATAATATGTAGTTTTGTTGATTGAGAATTAAAAAAAAGAATATTATAAACCTAAAATACTTCAATATTATGCGCAAGTCTTTTTTAATTATCAGGTAGTATATTTAAATTTCAAAAAACCGTTTTACACGGAAACAATAAATATTATGACAAGATATAAGAAACAACTGATTTATGTATATTTCCATAGGCCTAGAAGAGACGTAATAATATTGTTGGTTTGGCGTTTTGTACGAAGTATTAATATTATTTTAATTTTACGAATGATTGAAAAAAGTCAATTAAATTTAATAAATAATTGGTATTTTTTTAATTGACTACGAGTAATATTTATTATTGTATATGTATTATATATAGATGGATATAACTACTAAAATTAAAAATATGGCATGCCCAAGCCAAAATTACTGAAAGAATCGTCATGAATCTTGACATCTTACATAATGTGCAAACTTTTTGAATTTTCATAATAATTATAAGTGCGTTTTACTTTTGTTTTTTTTTCACGTGTAACTTTATTACATTGTAATATTTCATTATATTTTTGGCTATCAATTTCGAACTATTTTTCTTTAAATATAGCTCTGTTGCTCATTTACTTGATAACAGAATTTCAACCATACTGCAGTATTTCATATATTATTCGTGTTTCATAATATATATATATATATACACACGCACATATATAATCGTAGATAACATATATAATATAACGACATTATCAACTTTAAAATCAGTCAAAATGAAAAAAAAAGTATAAGATAGAAAGAAAGAAAAAAAAAAAAGGAACAAAAGCATTGTTATTATTATGGGCCTCTTCGTTTGTTCTGTATGACCGTCGATGTATTGTCGCTGGCAATCGGCTATTTACTGATGGCGGACGGCGAAAACGCGCTGCTGGTGGACGCTACCGATGCTGACCGATGCGAATGTACGTTCTGCCATTTATTGTCACGCCTGTGCCACACTCTGGTTTCTTCGTACTGGTGCGATCTAGGAACTCCTTGTCTATAGTGGTAAAACACGAAAACAGTTTTGCATCATGCCTATAATAATACACGATGTGGGTGTGTCGAGTGTTATATACGGAGACGTATTTAGAATTTTGGCGTCCCCGGAGCTTTTTGTTTATTTGCCCCTCGCCCTACACACTGTTGTTAATTTTTAGCAGAAAATAATTATTTTCGCGTACTACACAACATTTTATTTACCTAAATTTTGATCAAATAACACAACTGTACAGTGTACACGATGTATTTGTTCCTTTTACAATTTGAAGATAATCATATTGAAATGATTTAACTAATTGAATTATATTTTATTGCAATAATTTAAGTTACTAAACTTGCTGATGTAAAATACTAAAAGAGAGACTAAAGTACCTACAAAGATCATGATTTGTCTACCTCGGTATTTTAAAATATAGAAATATTATATTAAGTTTATAATAATTAAATAATTAGCAATTTTATTTAAGAAGACACAATAGTAGAATATGTCTATTATATATATGGTCTAATTTTCACCCAGGACTCACACTAATGGAAGTCACATACAAATTTCACTATGTTCCACATGAAATAGATAGCGATGAGATTGTATTTATTAGATTGTCGTTTGAACTGCTGGCACAGATTTATACATAATTTAGATTAGGGTGTATGATAGTGTTACCAAAATTAACGGCGAATCAATAAATCCATAAATATAACTATAACTGAGAGTCCTGAATTTAGATTGCATTTTACAAAACTTACATTTTTAACATTAAGCATCAAAAACATTAATTGTAAAAAAAAAGTGCACCTCTACAAATATAACTCCTCTCTTTAACCCATATAATTATGTTTCTGTGTGTATTAGTGCTGATTTGAAAAATTACCGAGCAATTTATATTTTAAGGAACGTACAGCATAAGCGTTGCATCATACGCATCATGCCTGGTGCGCGGAGTATTGAATATTAATATATTTTAAAACTCTTTCAGTAAGGTATATTTTTTTACACCACTATAATGTATTTAACAATCTCCAAAAAATTATTTTTTCCTGTCATTCGATGTATCATTAGATTGGACAAATATTTTTTGAAATAAGTCTGGATTGTGGGATTACCTAATATCTAATCAATTTTAGTTTAAATTACCAATAATACTTATAATCATACACAATGGGACAAAGAATAAAAATATGGAACGTTTTAACGAAATGGTGATCTACACGATTTCATAGACAATTAATTAAGAGATTATATAGGTAAAATATTCCAGGGTAGGTAAATAGGGTGCTATTTTGTAATCCATCACATTTGACATGATTAATTTTTTTCTCAAGACCATTTAATCAGTAGTTCATAAACTTGAAGGACACAGACAAAAAAAGTAATACTGTATTGCACGGAGAGTGCCAAGACCGAATCAATGTTGTTCTTGTACACATAAATGTACCTATATTGCCTATACACTATGCCGTATAACTTAACTGTTCGGATACATTGACCTGGCTATGAAATATGAATGGTTCAGGAGAGTAGTGTGTTATTACTATGGATTTAAAGTTTTTAAGTTAATCATTATAAGAAATCGGTAAAAATTTTTTGACGATTTTATCATATACGGGATTTGTTTAAAGCCTCTAGGATTATCTTATAAATTATATCAAAATACCTTATATTGATGTTAGAAATGGGCATGCCACTGTCATAATATATTTATTATATAAGATGTTTTTTAACTTAATGAAAGAGTCGTCCGAAGAGCGATATAAGGTCTATAATGAATCTAGGCAAATGATTATGTATAACACAACCATATAATATAGGTACTAGTTATTAAAATAGTAATTGCGTTGTATTATAGCACAAATAGGTATAAGAAATATAACTCATAAATATTAATGTATTCGTATATTCTATCTACTTTAAAAAGTCATTATCCAATGTTGGAATCGAGAAATATGTCAATAGTTAAGTAGATAACTTACTTGTCGATGTATTGTACGAGTATAATATAAGCAATGCAAGCTGCATCGTCACCAAGTAAATGTACAGTAGGGTTCAACACTGTTGTATTAATGCCTCGATTTTTACCTAAAACTGTCAAAACGGATTCTATACACAACCTAGTGAACTGTAAGCTTGTGAAAAATGTTAATTTCAATACAAAAATTTAACAAAAAAGGCATAATTATACCATGGTCGAAGTAAAACTTATGAAATTCCATGCCCTCCAATAGATTTCCAAGCGCTTCCGGTTCAAACGCTGTCATGTGTGGATCGCAAATTTTCCTAAAAAAAAAAAACAAATAATAAACATATACTATTGCATACGACTGTCGTATAGTTACAAAAAAAAAAAAAATAATAATAACTATACTGCACAAATAATAATGCACGATGATCAATCATATTATAACATTTTATTGAACTTTACTACTACTACAATAATATTTCGAAATTAATTTTAAAAGCCAGGTGTGCATAACATATACTGTATATAACATATAAAACAACTATAAGGTTATGACACAATATGTTTATAGGAATTGTGTTAATGTTTATATCTGTGTCTGAAAAATATTATCATATTAATTGATCAGATTTCCGATAAAAAAAAAAGGATTCAATTCAGTCTTGTTAGTTATATATTTTGAAATTAAATTCATAGAATCAAAATTGTTTAAAACAGATTCTTCAATACATCCGAAAAAATCAACAGAAATTCTGTTGTTCTTTTTTAAGTTTAAAGTATTAACCTAATAATCCAGTCTGGCGATAACGTTTACTATGAACAAACACCCTTGCTTTTGTTCTGTTATTTGTATTTTAATTATGAAAAATGTAATATCGATTGTTTCATTTTCAACGTATATAATATTATGGTTCGTTTCGTTAAAAGTCCACCTCGAATGTCGTCCAAATGAATATTATTCAACAATTTAATTTCTCCTCTTCACAAGGGAAAAAAGACTAAAACGTTTCAGTGTCCTCTCCTCAATCGACTCTAGTGATGACACCGTATTTGATACGCCTCCATACTTTCGTGATGACACCATCGTATATTCACGGATTGGATTGAGCCTATTGCTCCACCTACTTACATCAGAAATATCGTAAACTTCTCCGCATTCAAGGATGTATTGATTAAGACTACCGCCTCCAAAGGGTTTACCTTTAAGTCTACTCCTTCATATCTTATCATCTAACCCAGCGGCCGTGATAATTTCAACGCAATAGCTAAGCATTTGATAAAAACTAACGCCAGTTTTCATAGTTTTCGTCCTCGCTTTGAGCATCTATTTAGAATCGTCATCAGAAACCATCATTCCAATCTGTGTGCTGAAATTTCTGTTGGGAAAAGGTCACATAGTGAGGCAAGTACGCTATGTAAACAAATAAAATAATAATCGTTCTCTTCCAATATTTTTTGTTGGTCTTGAATATAATGATAAATAGAATCAAATCTATAACATAATTTTATTACTAAATACGAAAGTAGTAATATAAAAACCACATACGGTTCGCTGCAATTTTTTAATTATCAAAACTTTAACAAAATTATTAAAACTAACACGCAAAAAAATTACTCCCATTACCCATCTCCCTGTGTCAAATGTGGCGAGGCTCATGAGTCAGATAGTTAGACCAAGAATTACTTCAGTTCAGCTAAATGCGTCCTCTGCTACGAGGATCATACGGTCAACTTCAAGGTGCCGGTTCTACTAATCCATTGTCAATCACTACAAAATCAAGTGTTCAAACTACAATAAAACCAAAAACTTAATCTCCGAGTCCCTTTCTAACGACCCTTATCAATCAATCTCATCATATGCCTCTGTTATTTCTAGTACTAAATCGAACATTAATCTACAAAATTCAAATTTTAATTTAGTTCTCTCAAAATTTCTCTCTGACTTAACACCCATTATAAACTCATTTCTTTCTGCCATATAATAAACAAATAATTAAGGCATTAATTCTCCCTAATTATTTTTATTATTGTATACACTAATTGAGTTTCATATTTTTATCTGATATCATTTATCGTGTTTATTATTGTAGCAATATATTTAATTTACTTTAACTTCGACTTATTGTGTTCATATAGTAACTTTATAAATTTAATATTTTAATTGTTGAACTGTTATAGGCATTACTAATAGTTCTAAAATAAAAAAACCTATCAATCACTTAGTTAAAAAAAAATTTTTGGATAATTGACAAGCAAAATAATAATTCTACAAAAAAGAATTCATATATTTTCGCAAATACAACAAATATGACATATTTATTATTTTAATGTTAGTTTAATGTATATTATATAATTATTATACGTACGTGTATCCTTCGAAATCAGCATTGTTGATTGATTCAATAAGTTGTTCTGTGATTTTAACGATTTCTTGTTTGCGTGCTGAAATAAGACCATCGAGGATTATAAGCTGTTATGATTACATATAACATACACTGTTTAGGTCTACTCTCGGTAAATCCGACAGCGGTATTATTTTATTATTTATTTTTACATTTTTTAAAAGATATTTTAGCATCAATGTGTATAAAATATTATATTTAATATCATTTTAATGTATATAGATTATAGGTATATTGTACAAAAGCTTTAAACGCAATACGAGTGGAATAATAAAATAGTATATAAAATAATCATAATATATACAGGTACTGTAAAAAAAAAAATACACATATATATATATAGGTACTCTAATAATCAAAACGGGTTTTCAACAAAACGTATAATATGTACATTTTAATATTACCGTGTGGGAAAATGTGATATTGAAAATTGATTATAAAATACTTTCTAGATTTGTATTTGTAGTTGTTTGAACTCACCTGAACCGCAAGAGTTAGTCGAGTGCTGCGAGAATGTCTTGTTGGGACAGACAATCCTCACGTCTTAGCGAAAATGTGTGAAAATAAAACATAAAAAGAAAAAGAAATGCAAAAAACGAAAACCGATATAGATGAAAAACAGAGAAAAAACAAAGAAATAAAACAGGAAAACACGCACTATATTATATCATTATAATATCAATACGTGTTTCATCCTATATATATATATATATATATGTATATATTTATACGTATAAATAAATAAATAAATATATATATATATATATTTGTATATTGTATAATAAATTATTATTATGATATATAAATACATTAGGTAATCATACTTCGGTCTGCTATACTTCTATATCGAGGATTTCGGTCGTTTTACGTGTATATGCATTGTTTTATCGAATTATCTACTGCAGCAGGGGTCGAGTGGAAACAGGTTAATACGCAATATAATGTAGGTACTACGAGGAAAATTATTGATTATTATAATTAGGGCTGCAATTTAAATGAACTTTGAAATTTTTCGATAACGGTAGGAACGATGCCTGTTTTAGTACAAATGTGTTTCATGTTTTGTTAAATGGATCTACCAAATTTAATTTTGTATATTTCTTTTGGGATTTTTGTTCTTTAAGGTCAATTTTTCTTTCATTGAAATATTTTTTTGTTATGATTTTTCTGACGTTTTATACGCAAATTTCAAGTTAAAAAATATCGTTTCGAGATTTTAACAGAAGTTTAATATATTATATTCTACTATCAACGCATGAAAAATATCTAATCTATCATTTGAGATTCCATACAACTAATATAATTGATACGGACCATTAAAGCGGCATAACCTAACTTTACCTTGGGCTAGGTATTTAATACTTTCATAATAATTGAACACAAATAAACGAAATTTAGAATCATCAAATCGATATTTTACCAATTTTTACTTAATAGCTAAAATAATATATTTATATGTGAAATTATGTTTAACTTAAAAGTGTTTGTACACCAAATAATTTTATCGTAATTATAGTTTTTTTAGTAAATTTTATAGACGCATCATTTTAAATTGCTGGGACATTATTGCATTTTCTTAGTTTTTCCAGGGTATAAAATTCCCAGCCCTAATTATAATATTGTATAATATACCTGCCTACCTACCACAGCGAATCGAATGGCAACGGTGAAGGGTCAATATACTACTAATTGATAATAATTACCAATATAAACTACTTATTTATAGGACGCATTAATATAGGGCAGATATACATAATATTATGTCGTTAATTGTTGCGTGCGAATGGTCGTAGGACGCGCGCTAAGCGTATGCGCGGGTGAAATTATATTGCATACAAATGCGTATAAACATAGTTCGCAATCATTTTCTCAGTCGTTTTTTGTTATTTACTCGTAATTTTGATTATATATCATTTATAAAAACTTTAAGCTCATTGTTTATAGGTTCAGCAATAATAGAAAAGTCAATGGCACGGAAAGGGGTTCACGAGAGTTAATAAAAAATGTTTCATCAACAACTTATTAGACTAAGTAATTAAAAATATATATAGATGACTAGGATAAGAAAATCACATCAACATAAAAAAAAAAACAATAGGTGCATATAATCCCTACGTGTTATAACGATATTATTAATGACTCACGGGTGGACATAAATATAGTGTTATAAATCTATTACTTGGCTACTTGAAATCATACGAAAAATGTAAAAATAGACCGAGAAAATGGATGTTGTACTATACGCGTAGCAAAATGCGTATAATATCACCTCATGCATAATATAGGCAAATATACGCATTATAATATAGGGCATAGGCAATATCATATTCTATTTTACATAATAGTAACTATATAATTATATACGTGTACAAAGTATTTTTTCTTCGTATACTTACAAGCGTCCTCTGAAACGAACGATTCCATTGAGTTACCGGGTTCCAGACGTTCTACGGAGGGTTCATCGGGACAGTTACTGCAAAAGCACAACACCATACTATGGGGAGAGGGGGATATGGTGATGAGTGATGGTGGATGGGATGTGGGAGTGGGGCTACGCGACGCGGCGATACGACTATTTATTTCAGTACTACTATGGTATTTTTATAAGCTGCTTGTATGTACATGTAGAAGGTGTATATTATTATTATTGTATTATATAGTATGCACCGAAGGCTGTCTATAGAATACATTTGTCGAATATCACACGAAATTATGTAAAATCGTGATATTATGGTATACTAATTTACGTGTGTACTCTAAGTACGCAACTCACCGGGAACGCGGTCACAAATGGCGTATCAATAACCGCAGCAGGAGCAGCTGCAGAAGACGGTGACTGTAGTGTATATTTTAAGTAGGTATGTGATGTGTATTACGGGTACTTTACTCGAGAACGGAATATGACACACTACAACGGCTGTAGTGACCTGCACGACGATATATGACCGTCCGAGAAAAATGATTCATCTGGGACGACGACGACGACGACGACGATATTAATATTATATCTCGAATTTTAGGCGTTTAGCAGATTTCGCATATATTATAATATGATGACGACGTCGTGGAACGTATACCACGAACGGCGGTAATGAGCAATAAAAAAAAGAACGTGATTAAAAATATATTTCATGATATAATATGCGGGGTTCATTTTATATCATGTGCCTAAGTAACTGCAAAATATTTACCAGTATGTTAAGTATAATATAAAATATTATAATAGCTATATTGTTACGTGGCGTGTGTTTAAAATAAAAACAACTGTGCAAACGTTTTTTTGTTCTTTCGTTATTTTACACGTGTTTTTAACGCGGAAATGCCGATAATACTGCACGACTTATAAAAAAATGACACGTCTTTCCTATACGTAATATGCTTTTATGATAAAATTTATAATTTATAAACTACCTACGTACTGTTATGCAAAGAAAAGCCACTCTCGGAACTTTAACGGGAAACGTGTTCGTGTATGTGTGTGTGTTATCAATGCATAGGGTTGTGTATTAGTAATAATGTCAACTTTTCCGCCCCATCTACCATACATATACTCTAAAATTCCATTCCATTTGATTGGTCTTTTATGTTTGCGCGTGTCTATCCATTGTATTATTAAACCTTTGTAAATATATATTATATTTATTGTCATATTACCGTTCGTAGTTTATTTTTTTTTTTAAGTATGACCATAGGAAACGATATATAAATATAGTTATAATACGAGTATATGTATACATTATAGACCAAGCTCAGAAAATAACAATAAGCCTAATGACATAAAAATGACTATATAACAGTTACGACCTCTACTACATATGGGTCAAAGTTCAAAAATCCTAGACATGATTAGTAGACTTATGTGGAATTTTCGTAGACTCGTCGCAAATGCATGTGCACGTGTAATGTATGGCATTAACTAATAAATAGATAAAAATAACTTATTATGAATTTAATTCAGCATTATAAATATCTTAGAATAACAATATGTAATACACAATTTTGTTTATGGGTTCCTAATAGGTTAGTAGTAAGTAAGTGGTAGATACAAATTGTTAAAAAATATCAACAAATTAAAAGATTTGCAATCGCATTCAAAGTACATTTTGTTATATTGTACAATGTACATACAATATATATATGTGTGTGACGTTCCTACGTTACGGATAATATTATAAATGGTTATGTACGTGAGTAGGTATATAACGTATAATTTACATATAAATTAAGTAGGTATTAAGTTTGAGGTGCCGTTAGTGAACAGCTTCCTCCACAAGCCAACCATGTGAATATTCTACATTATGTCAAATTTATTTATTGTTTTAGTTAATAGATTGAAAATATTTTAATAAATAACAAAAAACTATTACACCAAACAATACACGTAAACTAAATAAATTATTTATAAAATCATAACATTGAAATCCGGTAGTAAATAATAAATAAAATATAAAATTATTTATAAAAATAAAGTAAAATAGAATAAAATGATAGAAAAAAATCCATATGCTTGGAATTATATATAATATTGTATTTTGTAACAATTACTAACAAAATAATATGAATACAATAGTCAATAAAATAATAAATATTATAATTATGTGGCTATCAATGTAATAATTTGTCAAAAAAAAAAAAAAAAAAATAGTAAAAAAATTAGGTATAATATTATGTATTATGTTTTGCTATAATAATTACAAAATCTAATCTACTGATATTCTTGTTTTTATATTTATTTCTAAAATCTTCGATTTTGGCTTTTTTGTTTAAGTATGTGTGATTAGTGATGTTTTTGATTTCGATTACACTGCTTATAGCAATGTATGTCTTTGTTTGAACTTCTTAAATAACATTTACGAAAATAAAAATATTCAGATGTACATTATTAAAGTTCCTTGAAAATGACGAATGAAATGATTCACATGCATTGGTAATTATTTCTGAGCAATTGAATTCATAGCCCACAGTGAAGATGGAAATGTCGAACTCGAGAAAATATATGTGTCAACTAAATAGTCAGAAAATTCAACTAATTTTTATGATAAAGTCTGAATTGACATCAGATCTTCAACAAAACAATCGTCTACTTCACTAGAGGGCATTGTAATGAGAAACCGAAAATTAAATGAAGCCATTTTCTAATTTTTGAATTCTTAACTTTATTTTTATAAATAATTATATATTTTATTTATTATTTGTATATTTATCTTCCCTATTTTATGGGCTATATATGACAATCGTATATATATTAACATATAAGGGCAACTGGTACATTCGGTTGGAGGCTACTGATACATTTGGTTGAGGGCAACTGGTAAATTTTTCTCTAGGTAATTTGGGAGGAATTGGTATAAAAAAAGATACTTTTGGGGACAACTGATATATGGCCGCGAATATTTCTTTGCCCACCCGTTGTAAGAATATAGGAAACCATGTGACTCGATCAATGTTAATACAACGAAACATTACTGGTGTAGAGCCACGCTGAACCACGGAAATTCGCAGCAGATCTCGATGGGCTGACCGCCATGCCAAATGCCAATGATATGCACGTTATACACATATGTAATATTATAATATTATTACATTAAAATAAGGATATTGTAATAAGTATATATATTTTTATATTATACCTATTAAATGCATGTAAGCTGCACACGGTTTGTTATTTGTTAGTGTGTTATAAAACGCAACCGGAAAAGAAACCACGCGTATATTTAAACGAGACATCAGACTTTTTTCTAACCTTGAGTCAAGACATTTTGGGGGTTGGCGTTGACGACTATCGACAGTTTATTATTTGTCTTGGATCCGAAAGATGTGGACGAGGAACTCTTGAAGCAGCCCAGCACACTACCGACGGAAGAAGACGACAACGCCGGTGACGGTGGCGGTGTGCCGACGTTTCCTAAACAATTGCACGCTATAATATATAATATTACGGTACTTCAACGCGGTGGCGGAAGCGATTTATGGTTTTGGTAGAGCGAATATGAAAGAGACATTAATATATACAAAGCAAAATGTATAAATTTAATAAAATTCTTTTTTTTTCAAGACCGATATGGTCTTCTGCGATTCAAATTTGTGGCTGTGAAAAATCATCTTAAGTTCCGCAAATTCATACAACTCGAATGTCCTAGATTTCTATCACTTCTTCACCTTGCAAACATTACACAATGTGTATTTGACTCCAAAATTCTCAACGGTTATAACATTGAAACGACAGGTAAGAAATCAACGTTATAAATAATTGCACTCAAAATGACTTATTCGAATGAATTCAATAAGTAATGTCACAATAACTCTTCTTTAACTCATTTTAGAGAATTCCAACACCATTCTCGCAAACTTCAAGATTTGTGGCTTAAATAAAGATAAAAACACGTCGAGAACTATCTCATTAGATGGTCTTTTTTCTCTTGTGAATCTAATTGTAAATATTAAATATACAAGTAAGACAGTTGACCAGTTTATATATATTGCATATTATAAGCATAGATTGTAAATATTCATCAAATAAATATTATAAAATTGCAATATTATAACGAACAAGAATATAATGTATACAAATTACATTTTATATATATATATATTTTGATGAACGATAAAACAATGCATACACAATGAAATAAACAGATACAAATTGTTTAATTCTCTTATTATAACGGTATTAGCAAACAATAGTATATAATACATATTATGTTATGTTTGTATTAAAGCTAGATTTATATTATATAATATATTTATATATATATATATATTATACAGTATATCCCAAAAAACCCATAACACCAAAAGGATATTCTGAAGTAAATCAATTTTTTTAATGTTGTTTTTCCAACAGTAATCTATAGACAAATTCCAGTTTGATGACAATATTTCAATATTTGTTTTTCATAAAATTCAAAAAAAAAATTTTTTGGAATAACTTTTTTTAAATATTTTAATTAAACTTTTAAATTAGCTATTATGTTAAAATTGTATTAAAAGTCAATAAAAAAAAAAATTGAAATAGTAAAAACAGGTTAAGTTAAAACTTGTTAAGATTTTGGTTTTTTTGAAATTACCTACAGGTTAGCAAAATACAAAAACGCATTTGTCTGTATCTATTGATTGTATATCGACTATTTTATAAAAATCACTAATAATACCTTTCAATTTGTATAGAGATTTGAGAACAATTTAAAATTTACTTTTGATTTTTGAAAAACTGTGCATTATAAACTGAAATAAATACATTTTAAAATAATTATTTTTTCTAAATTTTAATAAACCGGTAGCTTAATACTTTCGAACAAATCTAAACCATCTGTAACTTGCTCAATTTTTATTCAATTTTAATACATTTTTTTAAAATTAACTTTTAAAAAAAATAAACAAAATGGCTAATTTAAAAATTTCTAAAAGTTAATTCAAATAAAAATAAGTTTTTGAAATTGGCTAAAATTCAAAATGTCATTAAATTGGAATTTTTTATATTTATTACTCTCGAAGAAATTATATTCAAAGAAATGTATTAGTCGCCGAGATTCTTAAGGCGTTCCTGGACTTATGGCATATACGATATATTAATATCCATATAAATCGACGTGAAAGCGGAAATATCAACTAGCTATGTACGTTAACTCCGAATTAAATAACAATGCTTCGGTACATAATATAAGTGTAGCTGATCACTATACAATGTAGTATATCATATTCTCAGCACGAAAAAAAATTGACTATTCTTTAACTCGAAAAATAAGAACAACAATTTCACGTTTCCGCGTTCATATTGTTTTTGTGAATAAAATATTATATAAAGGTTGGTTTTATCATTGTTGATATTTACCTTCCGCATCTTTGGCAATTACAGTAGAGCTCCGGTCCACAGTCCCTTTTTTGTCCTCTAAGAGAAAAACACACTTTTCACATTGGAGTCGTGACAAATTGGTAACACGGTCGTATACGATCTTTTTGTTCGTTATTTGTTGTACGTTTGTTTGTTTGTTTGTTTGTGTTTTTTTTTTTTATGTTAGGATAGTGAAATGTGTTTACAGAACGGGGTTTCAAATACGTCACGGGGGTAGTATTCCCTACGCATGCATAATATACACAAAACGAGAATAACAAAAAATAGTAAATAAAAACCAACAAAAACCTCCTACACTGGATTTCTAAATGTCATATTATATTATTATATGTATGTTATTTTATCTGATGATATTATATAGTGTGTGTATTATAAGAGAATATTATTATGGCCATATTATATCGAACGTCGGGAGTCTGTTATAAGATTCGTTTGAGATTATCCGCGGTCGTGTGATATGATGAAGATAATAATAATAATAATAATAATAATATAATATGTGTGTCCACGCGACGTCTTTGCTATTAATTTAACGGGTGTTCCCGAGAGTGTAAGCGTCACACTGCTCTTATTTACACAAGCAAGCAGCTCAAGTTTATGATAATATATATATATATATTATATGTTTATTTACAGGGTTGATTATGGCAGGTCGACTGGAAATTATTTACTTTTTTTATTATAAAGTATTATATATTCACGTTTCTTAGTGCGTTCGTTGTGCGTAAGAAAATATATTTTTTTAGATATTTTATGCATGAAAAATAATAATAATATATAAGTTTTTAAGAAAATAAAAAACTAGTGATTAAATACAATTATCATATCGTTTAAATACTGAACATTAGAATATGAATTATTATTTACGACGATGTGTATACATTAATGTACATTCGTTTAAATTGGTTAATTTAGATTTCCATTAGTATTTCAAATATTTTGTTTGTTTATTAAAATATGTAAACACATGCAAATTATTTAAAATCCGAATGATTTAAACATTTAAGAAGGTAATATAATATTATGGTAATGGTACAATTTTAAAACACTGTAATGTTTAAAATCTAATAACGATTTTACCATAGTTAATATTTTATTTATTTTCACTTACCTCTGACATCATCGTCTTCCAATGTTGTATTGCTCTCAGTTGATTCTTTCACTTGCGATCCATCTCCTTTTTTGTTGGTTACAATACTGCGACCTGACAACCAATATAAATGATAAGTGCCATGGTATATATTATATCATTTATTTATAAAATATTAATTCAAACACCAATTAGGTAGTTAATTAAAACATCTAATAGAATAAAAACGAATCTCTAAAATAATATAATATAATATATTTATATTATAGTACATAATCAAGTTGAAAACCATTTTGTCCTGAATTGTATATAGATGATTAAAAAAATTAATTAAGAATATTTTAAAATAAAAATTTTTAATTTTATTTAGAGTTGATCTTAAATAATTAAAACAGCAAATACGGTTTTTAGAATTCCATATTAATTAAAAAGGTAGGTATTAATAAAATGAAAATATTAATAATAATAATCAAATAATACCTGATAATTAAAAATAAAAACAAATAAATTGAATCAAAATTTAATTTTAATCGAAATGTATATACGTATATTGTATGCATATTGAACCTACCAAAAATTAAATAACATATTGAATGTGATAATTATTAATATAAGGAGTTTATTCCTAAAAGTCGATAATAAAGGTTATTTCGGTTGTGCAATTAGGTCGGTGTCAATTGGCGAGTAAAGACAATTAATTAAATATAAAATAATAGATTTCATATTAAAATTAATCGATTATAATCTATATAATAAAATAATAATATGTAGTTTATAATACATAAGGTGATTCACCAAGCATATTCACCCCAATTTTTCCTTTAATAATGAATTGTTCAAATTTTCATTTTTTTGAATTTTTAATATATACGTAAAGACCATATTTTTAAATTCTTGTACTTAAAAATCGTCCTATGCTGATAAAAATTTTTGATTTTCAAAAAAGAACACCTCGCTTTTTTTACTGTAATTTATTTAATAGATAATTGTTTTTTTTTAATTTTGAAATACAAGTAGTTTATCAGTTACTAAAATGTCTATACAAAGAATAATATTCCTTAAAAAAGTTTTACAAAATATAAAATAAATATAATATTATATCTATTATATCTAAAATTTATTATACTTGGACCATTTTTACAAATCATAAACGTTGACAGATTAATGTTAATTACTAAAAATTTTAAATCATAATAACGTCCATAGTTATTTTACCAACATATTGCCATGAAACTATTATCTTTAGTACACAAAATCAAAACTACTTATTCAAATTTTGATTCTGGTACATCGATATTTTCAGAAAAATTATCCACTAAATAATTTACATAAGAATATAGGGATTCTCATTTAAAAATCTTTACAGAACACTCCTTAACTACTATAAAAAAATTTAAGAATTTAAACGTATGGTCTTTAAGTTTTTTTACATTTTCAAAAATCAGTTTTTGAATAACTGCATTATCGAAAGAAAAATGGAGGAGCATACTTAGCGAATCATCCTATATATTGTTTATTATATTTTAATCTATTATCAATATAGTTTAAATTAATTTGATATTTATTATTCTGGTTTTCAACTCCATATTTAGGTAAAGGTACACTAATTAATTAAATTTTAAAGAATTTAAAATATTCAAAATACAATTTATTCTAATAGATGTTAGAAAAATTATTATTTAAATGAAAAATAAACATTTAAAATAAGTAAATTCAAAATTGCAAACAATTGTTTACAAGCATAATTATAAATCGTACAAAACTTGCTAAAATCATTATAAATGTGAAGTGCAAATATTATTTCATTTGACATATAAATGAATAATGAGATATTAATTTAAAATATTCAAATTATATAATGAAACATACAAAAACAATTTTTGTTATAAATTAAGAACTAATTATTTATTTGTAAAATTGTGTTAACTACTAAAGTTGGTTTTACTAAATCTCATAATAGTACTAAAGTAATTGATTTAAATTATTTGATACTCTCTTTAATTTAATAGTTTTGTATCTATAGTTAAGTAATAGTTATTATAACTTTAATCAAAATTATCAATGTTATTAATATTTCAGCAAAATAATAATAATGAAATTCAATAGAAACAATAATTCGTCGTGCATAATTGTATTCATGAATAAACATTCCATACTAATATACCATCCTTAATCTAAAACTGGATTAATGTGAAGTACAGTTCGTGCTTTTATAAAAAATAAGCTTCATATTTATATCATTGTATTAAACATGCGTTATGGAAAAGCATAACAAAAATAGTTAGTGGAATAGCTAAAACCGTTTCCCATTTTCAACAACAACCCTGCAAAGTGTGTTAGAGTTAAATTAAAGAAATATAAAAAATATACAACGTCTATTGTTTATCTAGGTAATAAATAAAATTAAAGCAAATGCCCAAAAATGACTTTTAATGCCAAAACAATGACGTCCACAAAAATGTTAATGTAAATTGGAACAAAAATATAAATATTTGTTATAGTACAGTCTTACCACTTCCTGTTCCGGAAAATTTTATGGTAGATTTTGAAGAAGGTAGGTATAGAAGTGTAGTGCGTTTAGAGAATATTCGCGAAGAGTACAGGGAGAGTGAACGAAAACAAATAAAATCACAAAAACAAAACAAATGATGAAAGGTAAAAATAATTTACATGTATTGTGATTAGACTGATGAACATAAAAATTTGTTCAACATCAATTATTTAATGCTCAACAGATTAATTTTTTTTATATTCATCAAATCGTAGGTAATAACATTGTAGGTATGCTTATTATTTGTATCGATATCAATAGTAAGCGCCTCGTATAGAACCTCAGCCTTTTAGTATTAAAGTTATTGAAATAATCAAATAAACAATTTTTTCAGAAATATATACATCGTAAATTCGTAATAGACTAATAGCCAATAGGTAACTAATAAAATATAATGATGTAATCCCCTCAACTCTCGTCTTACTGCAATCGTTCCAAAAACCAATTTTTATAATGATTTAGAAAATAAGCATTATATTATGTTAATATAATGATTGTAATTGGGCATTGTTAGTTGTTTGAAAATTATTTTAATATTGGTTTTTTATTTACATTCCAAATTGTTGATCAAAGTAATAAAATGTTTAGTTCGAAGTGCATGATCTTGTGTAGGTATTATTTTTCATTTGGGTTTTCCACACTAATTATTGTTCACTTGACAATGTTTCTGTGTTTGAGATGTTACCTATATATTATTGTTTATAAAACTCTCATAAATATTACATTATGTTAGGAAACCATCGCATGACAAACATCATTTTTGTTTCAGTGTATATTCAAGTTCTATCAGAAACAGGGAGTTGTACACGTTTGCAGTGCATTAATGTGTCATATTATTACATATTATTATATCAGATTAAAAAAAAATAATAATACTTAGTAAACAAATATTTTATATCTAATAAAATTCATCGATATCTCATTCGAATGCATTTAATAAATATTGTAGGTAAGAACATAAATTGGTACCAATAAGTACCGTGTAAAACTTGTAGGGATAAATAAATAATTTTAGTAACAATAATTATTGTTCCTTTTTAACAACATTAAAATATGTACTATAAAAACATTTTAAAAGTCAGATCTTCATCAATATTTTATACATAGGCCATAGGTATTGAAAAGAATATATTATCTAAAATATAATGAGTCAACCTACCAACATATGAGTATAAGTACACTGGATTAACCTGTATACAGTACATTATTTTAAATAAAAACTTGTATTGAACATTTAAAATACATTCGTTTAATGCAATTAATTACCAGGAACTCTTTCTTTTTGTTAAACAAACCAAATAAATATAGACATTGATAAAAAAAACACGTTTGTTTATACTATGACAAAAGACATTAAATACTACTATACAATACCGTATTCATACTTGTATTATATTATATTATTATACAGGGGTGTATTTGAAAAGGTCCTTTTAGGGTTTCAACCTCTCGGTTTGTTATATATAAAAACATTAAACATTTGGTAAATAATTTTTATTATAACAACTATATAATATTATTCATAAATACTTTACTTCCACTTCGTCTTAAATAATTATTCGAATAAGTTTTTGTCAATATTATAATAATGAAATTAAAATGTGTGAAAACTTTAAAAAGCATATTGTATACATACAACAGTTGTATAATACAATAAAACAACATACAACTATTAAAAAATATCAATAAAAGGAAATTAATTACAAATGGGAGAAAATAGGTAGGTATACATAATATAATTAAGTAGGTACCTATGTTAAATTTATTTTAAGATCATCATCATTTTTTATAGCATTAATATAAATGCATATTAATATATGTAGTTCATACATATTCTGCATAAAAGTAATAGCTGGAAGTTTAATTTTAAAAGTTTGTTTACATTATATAATATATTGTTATATGTTACAATAAAACATTTAATAGAATAATTTAAAATACTTAGTAGTTTATTCTATTTGTATGAAATTTTAAGTAAGTGAATAGTAAAAAACTGCTGGATCCTGTGTACATACATCAGTATGACTATCACTCAGATGACAAAATAAAAACTATTAAATCATTGTAATTTATATTTGACTTTATGGTAATAATAATTATTACAGTTGAAATCTATGGAAGATATGATTATTGTATAAACTATAAATTGTGTTAAAATAAATATTTTAATAATTGTATACTTAGACATATAGTTTGTACTCATTAACGTTGTATAAGTATGAAACTTTTTGTTAATAATATTCATATTATCAGGAGTGTTGTATGCATATTCTTAATCATAAAACCTACGTCATGCAGCTACAATGAAATGTAAGGTAAGGGATAAAATGTGTAGCTTTAATGTTTCAGACAAATCCATACAAATACATGAGGGTTTGTTTTTATGATATCCACAAAATATGTTCAATGTAGCACTATATGAATACATAGCATAATATATACTAGGGGTGATGGATGAAATGAAATTATGTAGAAAATAATATAATTATCATATTGATGCATTCGTGTACCAATGGTATTATAGAAAATACATTATATAGGTAAACGAACCTGTTAAATTTGAAGGATAGAAAAGATAAATAATCAAATAGTCTAAATAGGTAGAGTGTAAGATGTAGATTGTTAACTGTAAAAATCCCGTTGGCTACTTTCGCATAAACATCAAACAAACCCTAAAAAAAAACTTAATTTCTCTGCCATTCATAGGGGTATAAGGACCAATGAATTAGCTTTTATATACAGTGCTTTACCCATTCATATAAACACCTAAATTGTGTTTCAAACCAACATTTTATGTACACATATATATTCAGTGTATCTAATTAAAAAACAATTCTAAAAATTACAAAAAAAAATCACGTTGTCACCTATATTCATTCACACGTAATTGGTCTGAGGTTCCTGAGGCACTTACCGTGTACATCATACTTACTGGAGAAGTTCCTTGTAGCCAACATTGTCGTCAAAATGGCACCCTACAAACACGTAAGAATATAGTTTGATTGGGTTTGCACTCAAAATAACGCACGAAATAAAAATTTCAAAATTTGAATTTACTTTTAATTTCCGTCTGGCGTTGAACTTCTTCAAGCAGTCGACCGTTTCCTGTCTGTGCACAGCCGAAGCAACTTTCTCACGATACTGAAACACAACGGGCCATCAGAATTACATTATGAATACTCAAGATGTTACGTTTGCATGCAAGAAGTTCATAAAAATCCAAAATGGAACATATTTATATTTTATAAGTATAAATATAAGTTTATTGTACACGTGAGACACGAGGATAACGGTGGGGTGTTTTCAATAAATTTATTGTCCACGCAATATGCGATATGCACATAAACTACGACCGCGTGGTACCATTAGAAAATGTACCTTTCTTAAAAGTTGATTATTGGAAGTTCGATACGATTATTAACATGGCATAAAACAATAACACGAATAAGTTTAGAAATGACAGGTCTATTAGAGAAATGAATAAACAAGCAAATGACCATAGTTTAGTTGAATTCATAGCATGGTTTCAAATGCATGATATATTGGTATAATATGTGTACATATATCAAATTATAATTGTTAGTTTGAAAATAAATTTTATTTGAAAATATCAAACGTAACGTGGAATATAAAGCATTTACAATTTTGAACCATATAGTTTGTTAATAAAAATTATGCGAGTACAGGTTTTTTAAATTTTATACCACTGGAAATATAAATGTAAAATAATCGACTGTCAACCGAGTTAGTGAGGTTTCAGGGTGGGATAAAGTTACTCACGATTCGGTTTTCTTCTGTACCTCAGTAGGTTTATTCTTGGTTTGATTACCTCCTTTGGGTACATGATTATTTATTTATAAAAATCTATGAAAAAAAAAACCTTAAGAGTGAATAAACTTACGCAAATCCATGGGTGTTTGAGTGCAGCATCTGCTGTGACCCGTTTGGCGGGGTTCACAGTTAGCATTTGATTAATTAAATTTTTTGCGTCTGGCGTTACTGTATCCCACTCAGGCGACGGATACTAAGAAATCATACAAAAACAAATTACATTTTCAAACGAGAAACCCTAAGTAATTATATTGAAATTACCAAAACTATTTTTACGTTTTAAACATTTCAAAATAATGAAGTATAGTTACCTATGTGTAGGTACATATAACAAAAATTAATGATAAATGATATTTTTATAACCGTACAAGTTGATATTTTAATCAATGCACAATAATTCTTTCATAAAATAATAAAATATGCCATATTATGGTTTAAATTTTTTTTAACATTGTAATTTTTAGAATCTAATTATTTGTTTTATTTTCGTGTTTTATTTTTTGTTTTATTTGTTTTATTTATTTTATTATTTCTTATTATTTATCATAATACACATGTACATTTTTCTTCAAAAACTATACAGTTACATAAACATTAGGTAGGCATAACTTATTTCTGCGATAAACTAATTTAATATTTTTAACTTTTTACAGAACATTTTTTAAATATATTAATTGCATAAAAGATACAGTTAAATATAACCAAAAGTCACCATTCATATTAATTAATAAACTTTTTACATCTATTATTTTCGATGAAATGTATTATGCACTCTTATTACTTTTGTTATTATTGTAACACAAAAATGTCAAATGTTTAATTAATATCGATTTTTGTAATAATAAAAAATATATTGAATGATAAATATTTCAAATTTTAACTGAAAAAAGGGAAATACAATTGCAATTTTAAAAAATACTATTTTAGGTATTGTTGTGATTGCAATATAATATATTTACATCATATGCGCCAGCTTTGATTTGTGCGTACAATCTATGTTGATCTTCATCCCAGAACGGTGGGTATCCAACCAACAATATGTAGAGTATTACACCTAATTAAAATGTAAATATTAGAAAGTATTTTTATTTAACGAAATAGCCACAATTACTAACCGCAAGCCCATATGTCGACAGGTTTTCCATATGGTTCTTTCTTCAGTACTTCAGGGGACAGGTAGCCTGGAGTTCCGGCAAAACCTAAAAACGACGCTTACAATCAAACACTGTAAACGAATTAAAAATAATAATTCCACTTGCCAAACCACGCTTGTTGTTCGCCCTGGACCTCGATGGCCAACCCGAAATCGGCCAACTTGACCGCAGCGCCTTTGACTTTGCTAGCCAACAACAAATTTTCCGGCTAGAAAAAAAACAAATATAGTTTTCACGGTATTAATAACTGTAATTGTCAAACAAGTGAGATTTTATACATGTTTATCTTGTTGTGGTATTATATGTAGGTTAAATATTTATAGTGTTTAACGACAAGTTGGCGGTTTTTGTTTATTATCAACCAAGGCTCAGGAGGTGTGCCAGCAGCAACGATGGGCAAATGATAAAATGTGTAATAAACAAAAGTTAAAATGTAGGTGCCTTCTTAGTACGTACAGATTTATTATGTGTATATTTTAAATATTATTATTTATTACTAGAACACCAAAACGGAAGTAGTTATTATGTAAATGGCTATAATACGTGTTTAGTTAACTTAAACTGTTAAATGTAAATTTTAGGTTTTGATTAATGTATCGGTATTATGATATATTTTTTTAAATTTTTGTTTTGTGTCTTAAGACATGTAGTAATAAATATATAGGCAATAATACAATTTCTTTAAAATCGGCAAAACTAAAATAAATTTCGGTAAAACGTTAAACAGAAATATTTATGCAACATCAATTTTTACAAAATATTTATAGATATTATCATTACAAAGACATATTGTATTTATTTTAAAATACTTGAGTTTTTTATATCAAGTAATTTTTTTTCTTTTAGTGTTAATAAAAATGTTAAATATTATGTTTTTTAAAACTTTTGAAAACCGAATACAATAGGTTCTTTATAGGTTTTTACTAGAATTTAAAAATAAATAAGTAAAAAACTAAATTATTTTGTTTGATTGTTTAAAAATCAAATTATAACGAAAAATGAAAAATAAATGTAAAATTATTTTTCTTTTAAAACCATTTTTTTTTTTTTTTTTTGTATCAAAAATAAAATAAATATTAATTTAAGAAACTTGAAACATTCCACTTAAATTATTATTTTCCA
Source organism: Pentalonia nigronervosa (assembly GCA_014851325.1). NCBI lineage: Eukaryota > Metazoa > Arthropoda > Insecta > Hemiptera > Aphididae > Pentalonia > Pentalonia nigronervosa. Next base: position 52,258 of record JACXSJ010001677.1, on the reverse strand, counting down.
TACACAATGAAATGTTCAAAGTTAGAACTAAAGAAGTATTATAATTAAGACTAATTTTGAGCCATATTTTATAGGCATTTGACATTTAAAATTTTTTTACTTGGTTCCTATACAATTTTTAGTCTCAGTCGAAAAACTTGAAAGTTTAATACAAGATTTCTAATAATTTTTAATTATTATAATATTAAGAAATCAAAAAAAACAAGGGCACAATTTTTTTTATCGGCATTTAAATTTCAAATTTTTACAAACTTGTATATTTAAATAAAAATAAAGATTTTTGTTATTTTGTTGTAACTCAAAAAATATTATTTGTAAGGACTTTCAATTAATCCTAGATATAACCTCAATCTATCTCAGTATGTGTATAACTTCAAATTATCTGCCTTTAGATTTTAAAAAAATTATTATTTTAATGTAAGGTAATGGAAAGTTAGTGGAATTTGGATTAAAAATGTATAATAGTAAAATAAATCTAAATCTACAACCATTTTAAATAATTCGTGGTTTCTATGTACGTTACCTGTACACTTAATTTATAAATGTTTAAAACTTAAACATTTAAAAAAAAAAAACATTTAACATTCAATTTTTTTTTTTTATAAATATTTATTTACTATACATACACTAAGTAACTTATATTTAATTTTATTTCAACTTATCGCTATTTTATCTTTAATTAAAATATAGTTTTCTAAGATATCGAATATAGAATACAGAAATAGAATATAGAATACACTTATATATAAAGTAAGATTATCGTGGAAATAAAAAATGAAAACTGGAAAAATAAATAAAATTTTAATGATTTTATGATTATTGTATTTACATTTTGGTTGAAATTAATGCAATAAAATGATAAAAATTTCAAGTTGAATACTCATTCTGAATACTTTTTGAATACAATAAAAAGTTGTATACTTGTATCACGCTACTAAACACTTAGTATTGTAAAATAGAGGTGCGTGTTTAAATGTATTAAGAAAATCCATTATATTTACTGTTATATTTGTTATTAAAAATAATAGGTTTATATATCTAGTATGTTTAATGTTGTAATGATAAAATAACGTCATTAAAAATCTGCTGAGTTATATTTTCTTCGAAGAATAGTTTTACAAATGAAATCAAAAAATGATGGCTTTGTGTTTGATGAACATGAAATAAAATATACAAGACCATATTTGAAGAATAAGAGAATAAAATCAAAAGAGATTGCGAGGATGACTGATGTATAAAAAGTAATTTTAAATCATTCGAGTGAAAAGGTCTCCATGGAATGCCAAGGATAAGGATGTAAAAACATAAAATTAATCATAGCATAGTGGCACATTTTTAAACAAATGTGTATGTACAATCAAATTAATGAAGATTGTTAGGTGAGGTTTCTTCAATAATCACAAACTTAAAACATACTTTTATGATAAAGTTTTTTGATATATTTTAAAAACGTAAACAAACTGTAATTTAAGTTAATCGCATTATATAGAATGATACATGTAATAATAAACAAAATTAAATATACTCATACTTGGAATAATATTTACTTAGTATTGATTATTGATTAGATAATAAAAAAAATTACAATAATAAAATAAACATTTTAGGGTTCAAACGATTTTTTAAAAATGTATTAAAATAATTTACGTTTGAAGAAATCCATGAAAATTATTTTAATTAAATAATACTATTGATTTAAATTAATTTTTTTACCGAATTCTATGAAATATATCTTTAATATATATATTCAAATTTTTGTTTTGAAAATTGGATACTTTCCATATTATTTTGTATAAACAGATATTGAGAAAATGCACATACAATCGCCATTACTATATTAATAGCATTTCTTGTTAAAATTTTACGTTTCTATTCGAGTATTAATATTTTTAAATTTTCTAACTTCCTTTTAGTGTATTTTATTATATTAATTAATTTTTTAGAAATAAAAATATTGTAGCTATGTCTAATCATGAAGCATTAATGCAATTAATTGTTTTCTAAGAATCATGTGGGTATATTTGTATACACTAAGAATAGATACTACATTTTTAACATTTATTAATTGTTAATGTATTTAACCAAATAGTTTAAATTTTAATTTCAACTATAAATTTAATCATTATGTTAATTACCAATGTTTTGAAATTTGAAACTAATATTGAAATATCAATACAGTATTATAAAAATAAAATAAAATAAATTGTTATTGTTTTTATTTTTTTATGATATATATTTTGGTAATGCAATTTTTATACATTATTCAGTCAATACATCCAAGTGTATAGATATAAAGTTAATAATCAAATATTTCGTTTTAAATGATTATTTAGTCTTTTAATTCATTTAAATAAGTTTGATTGTATAATAAATATTCAAATATAGTGAAAATGAGTTCCTATACGATAAATTTAAAATAAAATATATGTTTAGATACATAATACGCAAACGTACAAGTTTCTATATACAAATACAGAATACATGCACTTAAGAATATAATAATATCGATTTGTTTGGGTGTGTTTCAGGTTTTAATTAAATTATTATTATTTTTTTAAATTACACTTTAAGGACTAATTATCGAGAACATTTGACACTTAATAAACGCGTATTCAGGACAATAAAAAAAATTGTAAAATAAAACGCTACAAAATAGGTCATAACTTATAAGGGTAAAAAATTACGTTAGGTATTTCCATAGTTAATTTGTTTTCTTTGTATAGAAATATAACTTGTGTATCTAAAGTTTATCATTGTGTAGAAACTTTCAAATATGGATTTAACCTAAAACAATTTTGGATAGAAGTTTATCGAACCCTTCTAACTATACAAACAATCAATAGATCGTCAAGTAGCGTTCCAAAAACAAAATGTGCCAGCAACCGCACGGCCATCTTCAAAGAATGCCTAAAGGCTGACTTGCAAAATTCTACTCGACAACAATGCCAATTAAACGCGACATCGTTCTACAACTTCACTCTTAAAACAAAAATATCTGCATTTTGCCCCGAGTGCCCACACACAATCATTTTATCCTTTCATCATCCATCTACCTAATACCTACTTATCTTTAATATTTAATCCCTTTAGAAAATGTTCAGCCCTGTTAATCCTGTTAATCTAAATACCACATTTGAGTACCTAATATATAATTACACTAACATCATTACTAAATACAATTTCCTAAAAATAACTTCATATACCAATGATGCTGTACGACTACTTTTATATATACTTTTACAGGATTCACGTATGCTCATTGCACATAAACATAACTATTTCATTTGTCTATTTGGAATCAAATTAAGACTTTTTTAATTTGCTCTGATTATATAACTATCTATATGTTACATCACGTCTAAAGACAATATTCCTATTTCCCAGGAACTAATTTAAAATGTAGTATTTTTATTAAAAGGTACTAATCTAGATTATATGTCATTGTCTAGATGATAAGTTAATACATACGCGACTTCTGTCATAAAAAATAAGATCATCAAATTGATCGTTAACTTAAAAAAAGTTTGGAAAATATAGAGATTGTAAATCGTCAACAAACGCATAATTTTCTTTTGTGGTTTTTGATTTCCAGTAAAAGATTACAATAGAACGGGACAAAAAACTTGTTCCCGTGTGGTCTTTCGTTTCCACGCACTACTTTATTATAGTGAGAATAGAATATAACAATGTACTAAAATGACGAGAACATGAAGTTATAAATAATGAAGTAGGAAAAATAATCTCACTTTTAGATCCCTGTGTACTACCCCGTTCGTGTGGCAGTGGTTTACACTTTCCAGTATCTGCTGAATGCAATGCGATGCGTCAGCTTCACTATAGAACTCTCTTGCTACGATGTCTTCAAATAACTCGCCACCTGTCACACTGTATAAAAAAAAAACAATATTAGGTTCACATTATAACACAATTAAATTTAAAAATAATATTTTAGTAATAATAATAATGAAGAATTTATTTATTTATGAGCATTTTAGTAGGAATAATAATATAATGAATGATAATTATACTCGTAGCATTTTCTTTATTCCTTTTGTTCTACTGATTGTGAGTAATAAAGTCATTAAAAAAATAACCTTCGTTTTTATTTGAAACATAGTTACTGTTCTTTTAATCACTTTGAAAAATCGTAAATAGAAAAGGACAATGGTTGTTTTCAAAAGATGAAAATGCGAGACACACCCTTATTTGAACAGTACCCTTGTTTATTTCGATTCCTTATTATTAATGATGCGTACAGAAGTTTTATTGTTTAAAACTACCCATTTTGAGAATTATCAGCTATAACAATACTAAATTTTTTACATTTTAATTTTAATTCAGTGTTTAATTATTTTGAAATATTAGAAAAACCATGTTATTAAAATTGTACTACCATACCATTGATTAATATGTAATATAAGTAACGCTCATCGCTTTTCTGTATATCAAATTAACATAAATGTGTTCATTATTTCTTAAAATGTATTATTATTTTTAAAACTATATGTGCACTAGGGAACTTTAAGAGTTATATGTTTTGTTACGTGGGTATTTTAAATTTTTAGATTCTGAGTGAAGTGTGAAATTTGTTGATTTTATATTTTCTTAATTATATCAAATACAATTTTATTTGTAATAGAAAATACTAAAAGAATTTATATTTCAAAAGAATTCAGTTATCCTATTTAATAAAACTGAAAATCATATTTAACCGGTACTTTAAATACCTATAGTTTATTTATGTCATATTTACATACGTTTCCTTATGAAAAAGGAAAATCTACGAAGTTAGTAAATTGACCTTCGGGCCTACTCCTGGTCAATATGTGCTATGCGAAAAAAATTAACTATTGATATAAATCTTAAATATGGTTATTATTTTAAGAAAAAACACTTTGTTCCCAAAAATAGTGTTTAAATGATATTTAAAGTAAACAATCATAACATCGCTGTAATTTTTACTTTTTTGTTTGTACCTACCTACTTAACTTGAATTGAATTTTCTTAGCTTTTTTAAATTTTTTTAAAGAAAAATTATTATTAATTTCTTATTCTAGAATATAATTTTTCTATTAATTTATCAATGTATTAAATACCGAATATTTTTTATTGTACCTATATCTAATGATAATAATTATACGTAATAGTAATTTATAAAATAGTTAAATTAAATTTGTAAATATGATACAGCTTTAATTATTAAAACTACAATATAAGGTACTTATTAAGTTACTATAAATTAATAGGTACAACGTGTATAATATAATACAACACTATTATGTGAAACTGGAGAAGTTTGAAATACAGATTTTTTAATAACTCGATTTATTTCTATAATAATTGGATAAACATTATATTTGCATAAACATTTCAAATACGTATAATAGCCCCCCCCCATAAATGTGTTCAGTGGAACCCATTATCTTCTTGAAGAATAAATAAAAATAAAAATATTATTGAATGTAAAAATAATATTAAATATTAGTGGTTAAGAAAAATATGTTTTTTATCTCTTAAATGTTGACAGTCATGTCTATGCCTCCCTCCCCAAAAAGTAGAATATGTTTGTGGGTGTCGTTGACATCAATGTATTAAATTATAGTAAAACGCATAAAGGCATGCAGCACTGACTGATAAACTCAGGATGTTATCTCGAGAAGAGTGGGTGATTGCATACCCATAAATTTTAAAATAACAGATAGACTGTAATGAATATTAATTTATACCGGTTCAGCTGATAATTAAAAAATTTGCTTGATTAAACTTTGGCATCCTTTAAAGGAAATTGAAAATAACACTCCTGAGATAATTTAATAGAATATTATTTAATTAAAAATAATATCGTGAAAATATAGAGTATAAAATATGTTTAAGCGTTTGATCGAAATTTAAATTAAATTTAATAATACAAATAATTCATACCTACAATAATTATATAAATTATTATCCACCTAATCATTGCGTTACCATATACTATAAATTGTTATTGTATAATAATAATTATTATTTTTACGTTTGATGCTCGCCTTTGCCAATCCTTACAATATTGGTATCGTGTCTGCAACCGTAATCTATTTCTGGGTCTAGTCCTCGTCTTACTATTTTTATATAGTCAAGGCTTTACGTTATATGTATGTACACAGTTCTTTCACATTGTAAAATAAAAAAAATATCGTAGATCTACCTACACGTATTTTAACGGAAATTTTTATATACAATAAAATCATCTACTTACAGGTCAAACACGAGATAATGGAATAGTTCCTCTTGGATGCTGTCGTGTAATCGCACTATAATAAGAATTTATATTAATTCACCACATAAATTATTTGACTAAAATATTTGTAAAAAAATATTATTACGTCATAAAAATAACTCGCCTATATTTGGATGCTGTAATTTCCTGCATATCCTTGCTTCCCTTTCTAATTTTTGAAAATCTGAAACATTTAAAATAATTAAATAATATAGTTAATTGGTAAACATACATTAAATATACCTATATGTATAATATTAATATAATTCATATGATTATTAAATGTATTCAGGTTTCGTTTATATGTATTATGTGTGTTCAATGTTTGATTTAATAAATCATAAATGATACTTTTCTACGAGTAGACAAATTAATAATAATTATAATTAATTTCTCTTCAGACAAATTATTTGAGTAAAAATTTTTAATATTTATTCTTTAAATATAATTATATAAGTGCTTTTGTATTTTAATCAATTTTTATACACTTAATGAAAGTTAACTGTTGGCATTTCAAAATTTCAAATGCGTATTAGTATAAATTAACCGTTTGATCTTTGTTAATACTTAAATTCCTAGTTAATTCACCCTAAGTGTAGTTAATATAATTTAAGTTTTCCATTTAAAAAGCTTTTTATTTTATTGATTTTCCAATATATAATATAACTGTTATTAAGACAATTTGTTAAATTGATTTTCCTCCCAGGCTACAATAATACGGGTGAAGTGTTGAACAAACCGACAGTAATTATTTTAAGAATTTAACAATTACTTATCAAAGTTGAAATAAGCACCTTCTACCCACATAAAAAAATCAGATATATTTATCACGGATATGTGTAATTCGTATATTATACAGTATTTAATACTAAATACATACTATACATATACGTGCATGTGATTTATCTAAGTTTATTTTATTACTTTTTTTAATACATTTTCTTCAACGTTTGTTTTCTCAAACGAAAATTTAAAGTATTTTGTTTAGAAATGTATAAGATATCTGTTTGTAAACTTAATTTATTATAATATCCTCATAATTATAAAAAATCATTAGTAACTACCTATAGAGATAACTTTATAATATTTTATAACATTAAGTTCTCATATTTTTCGTTCATTGGGTTTAATAAGTTACAGTTTCAACATTAAAGTGGAATGAGTCTGGAGTTGAGTGGGTTAACTTAAATGGTCACGATTTTTATTATTAAAAAGAGTGATAAAAAAACTGCATTTAAAAAATAGTTTTGAATGGAACTAGTTTTATCTAAAAATGGTCGTAATATTACAAATTCAATTGACTCACACTTAACTGTTTATTTCTGTACCATAAACCGTTATAACCTTGTGTTTTCTAATATTTTCTCGGAAGCATCTGTGAATTTTTAGAGTCTGAGTCGAGTAATCATTTTATTAGTTTTACAATTTGTTGGTTTTTACTAATCAGTTCTTTGTGTCTGTAGACACCTATTGAAGCAGTAAAAATGCTTCGATTTTCAACCTACCTACGTAACTTCAAGGGTGGTTTCTAGTAACAAATTGGATAAACTTATCAAAAAAAAAAAAAAATGAGGAAAATCGAAAATGATGACGCAAAACCGGTGTTTGACAAAGTTGTTTTTTTATTTTTTGTTGTAATTCTATAGAAAAACAAAATGTTTGAAAATGAAATAAAAGATTCCTCATAATTTTTTCTTACGGTGACCTAAAAATTTCAAATAAACTTTTGAACATTTTTTTTTTATAGATATTCCAAGATAAAATTTCGACGAAATTGGATATTCTAACAAATAATAACAATTTTAGTTATAATATTAAGACAACGTCAACAGCGTTTGCCAGTACTCCTTTGTTACAAATGTGTGCAACTATTTGAAGAAGGAAAATTTGAATGCCAACAATCTAGAGCACGTTTTCTAAATGTTGATGGATTTAAAACTGAAAGTGGAATCACAATGTCACATATCAGTTTATATATATATATGTCACCCGAAACATTTCCCTAACATTATAGAACCTGGAAAATGGATGACTGCGAACTTAACTCACGCAGTACGATCAACTGGAGGAATGTAACATAATAGAGAATACTCCGATGAAAAAGAGAATGAAGTTAATCTTGCTTGTGGCTCGCCAATTTATAAGCACATACTTAGAAGAATTGTTAATAGAATTAGTGACATCAGTTTTCATGGCAATGGTACCGGAACATCAATGACGTTATTGTTCCCCATGCATCTAACGAAGTTGATGAAGTTACTAAAAAGTTTTGAAATATGATGTGACAGTTCCAGTTTTATTGTACCTAATTAAAAAATATTATTCCTAGGGACTTGGAACTTTTCATCACTTCGTTTATTATTACTTATTATTTACTCTACACAATAAACTTTTCAAAATATTTATAATAATTTTAAATTATTTATACTACGATCCTATTCGCATACCACTCTACGGTACGCAATAATAACTTATAACTTTATAAGATAATAAAAGCTTATAAAATTATAAATTATTTTATATTTGAATAATTATTATATAATGCATACGATTTTTTTTTTATTATTATCTGAATAAAGATAAAGATAATTACATTTTATTTTATCTAAGATACCTACAGATAAAAGATATTAAATCAAATTCATCTTCCTAAAAAATAAAAGATAAAATTATTTTTTTCAGATAATTTACAGATAATTAATAACCGAGTATATAAAATGTAACTCTAATATTATTTTAATTTTAATAGGTTAGGCTTGAAAATGTAATGCAAGGTTATTATATAAACTTATAAATAGTTCTTATGAAAACCTCAAAAATACACATCCATAATTTTTTTTTATGAACATTTCGACGAAATTGGATATTTAATTGAAAATAATAATTTTATGTATTGCTATAAATTATTTTCAAAAAAATATTATTCCTAGAAACTTTTAACTTTTTGCTTCTATGTATATGGTTAATTACTTTACACAATGAAAATTCAAAATTTAAGTAATTTTAAGACGTTTTGTAGGTATAGACTTTGGTATAAGTTATTAACAGCTAGTAATATAATATAGAATAATATCAGAAAGGATGGGTAAGTTCAATAATTTTTTAATCCATTAAGATAAATTGATATAAAAAAAAATGTAAGATTAGTTTAAAGTTTAAAGTGTAACTTGACCGAGTTAAAAATCGGTTAATTTTTTTTTTCATTCGAATATCAACAGTTTATGGCAAATATGATAAAAGTGTGCACATAAAAATAAATAGAAAGGGATGCCATTCAATGATATACCTACTAACAGATGTTATTAATTACTTAAATTAATTTTTTAAGAGTTCACGTCATCACTAATGTGTCTTTAAACACATTACCAAGTTATTGGGAAACGTTGAGAGATATGACATTAATGTGTTTGAGGGTATGATTGTCATTTTTAATGGGCATTTATAAGTTGTATTAAATATGTTATTTTGATCTCCATTGAAATTCAGAAATAGTATTTTCAACACTTAAATAGCCTAAAAATTATAGTATTTACAATTGATAGTAACATAGGTATAACGTATAACATTATAAATAATATTTACGCTTATTTTTTTTATTTTTACTTTTATTAAAAGTCAATACAATAATTTTTCAAAACAAAATATATTTTAAACCAATGAGGTTCACATAAGGAAAAAAAATTAACGAAACTACACTAATTATTAATTGATAAGTAACTGAATATCATAAAATAAATTGTAACTTGTTAAATCAAAAGTTACTTTTAATAAAAAGCAACTCGTTATGTAACTTAGTAAAAAGTAACTTAACAGTTAACATTAACTTTTTTACTCGTTAATGTCCAGGCTTTAATATAAGTATAGTTACTAAATAATAAAGGCGATTTTTTTTTTTTTTTTTTGCAAAAATAAGTTCAACATACCGTAAAATTAATAAAAAATACGACAACGAATAGTATAAAATAACATTTTCTTAGAAATATATGTTGACAAACCAGAATCCGCTCAAAATCGTTGTACTGTCCTTAGAAAAATCGTTTTACGACTAAACCCATGGATAAAATAAATACACGAAATCGTATCTCTTTTAAAACCTTAAAATTGATTAAATATATAAATCAAATTCGAATTAAGTTCTTACTATCGATATTGGAGCTATACACGACCATGGATAATTTCGAAGGTTTTTTTTCTGATATAAATCAAATTATAAATGTTAACATTAAATAATAATCTTATCGTATTCGTACTCATTTCAAAACAGTTACATGTTGTTAGGTATTTGATACAGGATTTAAGTAATGCGCAAGACCAAAGCTATTCCCCGCCAGTCGGTCCATCGGTCAATTTATTTAGAGGGGCGAAAACGGGTCGATACCATTTAAATTTGGTTATTAAAAAGCAAAAACCATTTTAAACGTCCATTGGGCATTTGTTAAGACCGCTTAATCTTGTATTATAATAAAATTCATACTATTGTAAAATGAAAAATAAATAAAAAGATTAAAAATACGATTAATATATTTACATAATTAAAATATATTGACTCGGGCGAGGGGTCGTATCAAATCTCACGTGCGAACGTGGAGATCCGTTATGTCACGTTCGACGATCGCGCGAAATCGTACAACATTGCAACATATATATTTATGCGGATGGATTTATATACGATTCATATTTTGTGTACACACAGGGCGCAGGTCCAGCGCGTTACCCCGCCCGATACCATATACTCGCGATGAAAAAAACGAGGGAAACATATCACCCCACACATGACTTAACCTCTCTGTTCGCCCCACCACGTACGTGCAGTACCATGTATAATACGAATAGCATACAACATACGTGTTTTGTTTTAGAGGCATTTATGTGACATCGGCCGCGTACTACAATACACGTTGTCTGGTCGCCCAAACCGGAGTAGTGGCGCGGCTCGAGGCGGTCGTTCGTATCTATCGTGGTCCACAAAACACTCTGTAATATTTTGTCCGTCTTGCGCACTCTCCGTGCGGTATACAGGATGATTATTTCATCGGAGAGCACTCCTTTTTTTTTTTTTTTTCAAAAACACGAATACTTTTTCAGATAAACGAGTTTACGTTAAGACTCCCTCATACACACACGCACACCATTTATACAATATATGGTTTGCGGTCAGATTCCGTGTCGCGCCGACTTCCGCGGCCGCGTCCGATCGCCGTCAAAAAGTAAATATAAGCGGCGCGCCACCGCCAGTCGCCGCAGAAAGAGCCATAAAAAGCTCGCGGCGTTTAATCAATACCGCGCGCGCCGCAATGACACACGAGCTGCCTTTTCGCATGCTACAGACGCTGCTGTCTGTCAGCGTTCTCTGACAATTCTTTTTACACTACTCCTCGTGGCCATGTGCCAGTCCAGTGACGTACCCGACCCCGGACATTTTGCTGCTCGGACGGTCGTGCAGCTAGGGGGAAAGTGGAGTTCCGGTGTCACTTTTAATGAAGTCGCCCAAAATTGAGTTGTTGTTGTTTTTTTTTTTTTTTAATTTTTACACTTATCCTTGTAAACAAGCTCTGTGGCTGATAAATTGTCGATTGTGATAGAAGATTCTAACATATTTCTATGTGTATGACTATTAGTGTTTAGTTTTAATTTTTTATTCATGTACTATATATATTATACCTACACGTTTTGTACACACGATTATTTTAGTGCTTAAAGATGTATTATTTAAATTTTAAAAATTTTTTGACTTTATGATAAGGTTTTTACCATTGTCACCTACGTGAAAAAGCGTACTTGGTATACAATCGTGATTTTTTTTTAGTTATACATCACTAACTGTATGGTATTTATAGAATAAAATAGTTCAATAACACATTACGCCGATCTCAAATAGTAGATAAATTACAATATAATCATATTTTCATATTAGATTCTTCTTCGTCGTGCCTTTGGTATTTCAGTTAAATAATTATCATATTTAAAAACGCGAATCAAAAACTTCATGTGCTCTCTTACACTGAACATTCATCTCCGTCTGCGGTCGTGGATCACGATAGACTACAATAATAATCGTCCCCTGAGAAAAGTAAGTAGGTTTGGCGACACAATAACATGCATGTGACTATATAGATTTTAGCACGCAGGGGGGGGGGTATGATAAGGGCTGAGATCGAGTCTCACTATTTATCCATGTGACGGAAAAGGGAACTTGAATACTGCAACGCACCCTCCCTTATTGCCACGCCACCGTTACCGTCGCGTTGTCGTCGTGCTGGTGATTATTAATTAACAAACCGTTACACATATTTTAATTATAGAAAACTGAGCATTCAACACTAATTGCTTATTAATTCACACGTATATATTAAATATGTTGAATACATCATAAGGAATATAATATTATGTTAACTGTATAATAATATAGAAATTAATGCACAAGATTTTCAAATGAACCAAATGAATACTGATTAAACATGCTACAGTTGAGTTTCTAGTTTCTAGTTGATTTCGCCGAAATTTATTTAAAACATTTATGCACTACAATATTGCAACCATTCAACACTGATTCTCTTTCAATACATTTTCCCTACCTACTGTAACTACATACATACAATTTAATAAATATATTGAATCATTGATCATAAATAACATCTAATTTTTAAAATATATCATGTAGATAGTATTATAAGCTTATAAATAGTGACATTTTTTTATTTATGCTTTGTATAGGTAAGAGATAACAATAAGTTTAAAAATGTTAATATTAATATTAAGCAAGGTTGTTGAACATTAATATACATAATAATTAATACAAAGATATATATAAAAAAAATAAATTCTAGCAATAATAATTTAATATATTAAAATATATAAATTTTAATATATTAAATATTTTTATTTGTTATTAATTTATCATATACCTATCCCCGAGAACGTTCTATCATTAGACCTATGTTTCAAGTGGTCTGATCCATTTTCCTCCAAACATTTTTTTTTTTGACAATTATTATGTCCATTTTCCTCATATATATTAAATTATTTAGCCAATATTTTAGCTATTTAATTTATTTGTATGAAACATAATTTGACAAAAAGATAATATAGGTAATTGTTAATAATTCAAAGGTAAATTTTTTTTTTGGTTAATATAATATGATTTAAAATTATATTTATTATGCTTTTAATTCCTTATCGGAGAAAAATGGCTACGGTCTTTAATGTATAGGCATTGTATATACTTAAAGGTATCTATATAAATAAGGAGAGATAAATCAAGAGAAGTGTTATCAATAATATGCATTTTTTTACATTATTATTTAATATATAATTTTAACTATTATAATGTGTTTATTAATTTCTTTAAACTAAATTTAAATAAAATAGTATTTTATTTTTAATGATTTTGGCATGAATTTCTGGAAGGGGGAGGGAGGAGTGGTGAAATGTATACTAAAATATTTTTTACATAATTATATGGCAATGTTCAATATCGCAGTGCCAGTCCCTAGTTTTATAATCGTAACTAAAAATGTATAAGACGTGTATTACGAATTTAGAATGTAGAAAGGGTATGTATTATAGCTACAAGTTTTACGTGTGTCTTTATGGTTTTTTTCATAGATAAAAAAAAAATGTTTACGTTGTGTAATAATTCTTTACTACGTGCAATTGGTACAAAATTTCGTGGAAAAATATGTGGATTCTAAAACCGATTTGTCTATATTTTTTTAAAGTCTGACGCCTGTTATGGTATGTTTATGTATAGCTACAGCATACAGGTATATAAATATATATATATAATAAATAATATAATAATACAAATTAAATTTATAAACCTTAATAGTATAAATAATAATTGGATATTACATTTAGTAGACACCACATATATTAACATTGGGTCATGTAACATACTGCTCACGTTTTATTATTTGACACCTTAACATATTATGGGTAATATTATTTTTAATTATAGAAGTTTTCATTGTGATATTGTTTAGTGTGTTATAAATTTGAGTATACACGCAATCGTAAATACATTTTGCAGAATAGTTAAAAAAAGGTTCTAAAAATTTTGATATGCTTCAATAAGCAAAAACCTTTAAACATATAAAAATTTCAAATATTCAAAATACAATTTTAGATTTAGATTTTTTATATTCCAAATATATACGATTTTTATTTAACCCTGATATTTATTGATCAGAAAAAAAAAAAACATGCAAATGACAGAAGTTTATAAACCTAGTGGGCTAGTTATGAGATATTTAAATATTTATAAATGGATTTTCCTAGTTGTATTAATACTGCATACTACACATATTAATTATATTAAACTACTAATTTTTTCAAATAAACGTGTAGTTTATAAAAAAAAATTAAATTTTCATAGATATGTTGTAAATTGTAATACTGCACGACTGCATTCTTAGATTTTAAATTAATGGTTTCTCATTAATTATTAACTTAGTTTATGTTCATACTAACTAATAGCTTAAGTGAAAAAAAAATAATTTGTTTTTATAATATTATAACGGTATTGCAAGTTTAAAAAGATAATCTGAATTAAGCCCAAACAAAAAAAAAATTGATAACTTTGAGTAAATTATGCACATTTTATAGTTAAAAAATTACTATTTTTTATTATTCATATGTATTTGAAAAATGAGTATTTCATGTTATGAAATAAAATTAATTGTGTTTTTTGATACAGTTTGACATTTTATTACTTAAATTAATTAACATTTATAAAATGTAATATTCGTAAATACTTTGAACTCAGTATGACTAATTAATGTTTTTAATAAAATAAGTATCGGAAACATAATAATACATAATTATTTTTTAAAAGAGGCATGTAAGTAATTTTGAGGTTGGTATTTAAACAAAATGTACATAAAATAAAAATCAATTGAAAACACATTTCTGTTGAATATAACGCAATTTCCTATCGTATTTGAACGTTATTGAATTTTGGGAACGATGAAAACTCCATTATCGTACCACCCAAAAATATTATAAACACTATTATAGGACACTCAGTTTATTATATCATAGTGATTATATATTTTGAAACATAGTAAATACTATTTGAAAATGTCACGTATATTGATCTAAATCATTATCAAATAAATTAGAAATTAATCAAATTAATAGTAACAATAATTTTATTTGAACAATGTCAGCTTTTTGTTTTACAGCCATATTACACGTGAATAATGCAAATCTTTAATTCAAAATATATGATAATATGTTCAATAGTTAAAATTATATTAATAATAACTTTTAAATAGTATTACTTACTTTTTTATTTGCATCTATTAATTTTGTTTACAATATTTACATATCTGCATTATACCGTATTAAAATTAGAATAATTAATTTTTTTTTTAATTATTAAATACCTATTTTTCATCAAATAAAAAACTTAATGGACTAAGTGGATTTTCACAAAAAACGAACTTCAGAAAAATTAGATTTCCCTCACAGTTTACAAGTGTATAGGCTAATAGGTTATATTTTTATTGCTTTATCGACCACCAAAATATATACAATAACTCATTGTTGGTTTTTTTATTTAAAATCCCTAGTAGGTCGGTGAAAGAAGGTCAAGAAGCTATCTCTTGACTTACACTCGTATTTTTAACCCTACCTCCTTCACTAATAATAGTTTTGATTCTTGACTCTTTCTCTAAAAGCTTTAGCATTTCACTGTTCGTGGTACAAATAACAAATAATAATGCCTACTACGTGACCTTTTTTTGATATTAAACCTTTATAAGAAATTAATCTCGAATCTCATTTTTAAATTGTTTTTAAACCATACTTATTGTTTTTCATTTTGTTTTTTTAGAATTAGAGATAATAATGTTTTTGTGTTCTTAAAAAGAAATAAAAAAATAATTTACCTCGAGCTGATAATTTTTTCGTATTTATAATTTTTGCGGCGAATTCCAATCCTGTGTGCTTCTGAATGCATTTTCTTACAACAGAAAATGCCCCTCTAAAAAAACAAAACACATTTAATTGTAACTTATGTTTATATATAGTTATATATTATATAATATTTATATTATATGAACAAGATAATAATATAATATTATTATTGCGTGGTAACTATTATCTATATCATTTATATGGTTATATAAATATACGAAAAGATTAGATACATAAATCATAATATGATCTATTTTCTTCATATTCTCAAATTTTTTTGAAATTAAATATATTACTAAAATTGTTTGCAGAAAGCATAAACAGAAATGTAACTTTCGTATTATATCTATGTATAAAAACTTTCAAGTGTTATGTTATAAGAATAACGAAGATAAACACAATAATCTAAAATAATCTTCACCATTTTTAATATAAAATGTTGAAAGCTCTATATAATATATATATATATATATATATATATATATATACTATATGCGTTATACAAATTCGTAAAATACTTAATATGAAGTTAATTTTTAGTTTTTATAGTAGAAACAACAATATAACTAATTTAGTTACACATATTGCCATTTTTATTTTATTTATTTTTTCAACTTAACAAGAATTTTCATAAGAAACAAAACTTAATGTATATATAATAATTTATCATCAAATTATTTGAAATCAAATTAACACATCCATTACCATCAACACATCTAGTACCTAATTAATGACGAGGCACACTCTACACTAATTATACAGCAAAGAGGTTATATCTACTTGACGGCTATTTTTAAATTAATTAATTTAATTAATTGTGTCAACATACTTAATGTTTTTATAACGTTACAATATTACGTACCATGGTCGTTGTAGTTCATACATTTTATATTGGATAATAAAAGAAAGAAATCTTTTAGGTAGATGTATTGTAATAGACGTGGTTTTAACCTAGATTAAAAATTTTTTTCACCGATTTTTATATAGAGAACTCCTTTGGTTTTATCTAGCCCGTACTGGGTATGCGTAACTTAGAAGTATTCTTATGATTGCCATAAATAGCAGTAAATAGAGAACATATTTTGTATATGTTGTATAATATGTTTTTATATAACGTTTATCTTGAAAATTAAATTTAAAATCGTGTTTTTAATGAAATAAATAAACTATATAATACCAAATTTTGATATTCATTGACAGCTATTGTGAGATGATAACCTTTGAAAAAACTGAAATTCATCAATCATTCGTATTCATGTGTTAAATAAAGGTATAAAACCGTATTCATATAATACATGAGAATAATTCTAAATTTCTACTAGATAAATTCAGGTATTATTATGTTTTATAAGCGTGTTCGAGTCGGATATTATACAAAAATGTTTAAGTTATACTATGTAAGTATATATCATGTAATTTATTTATTGATTCAGAACTGTATTTTTGAGTGAATAATAGCAAAATGTACAGTTCGATGCTCTTTTGTAAATTATATGGAATTAATGACGTGGACCGATTTGTCAACAGAAAGATCCACGAGAGAAACACACACACACACACATCGCATATACAATATGGAATTATAGGAAACGTATGGGTTATTATAATTCATGTGAAATATTATTCAATATATGTTCCGCGTGCGTTTTATTTTAAATTTTTACCTTTTTCATAACCCAAGTCGGGTCAAGTACGTCCGTAGTCATAACGACAAATTATATTGAATAGCCATGTGCGTCGTCAATCCGCAGCCAAAACGTTTAAGAAACAGAAATACAGAACTAGCGATGGACTATGATAGGTAGTAAATACAGATGAAGAATTATATACATTTTTACAAGAACGACGATAACAACGGTGAGGAAATTGCATTTTATTTTTACTTCGATAATAACTGAGCATGACTACGACACTTTTATGGTCAATAGACAATAAGTGTAAGTAGTGAACTGACGTGCGAAGTAATAATGCCATAATAAACAAGTAAAACATTCTTAGAACCTATTTTATAAAAAAAAATATTATAGAAATGAATACATTCACCTAAACTTAAAATGTGTAAAAATTGATCAAAGCCAAAATAATATAATAAATAATAATAGCAACTAAATATTTTTGAGGTGAAAGCTTGTCCACCTCGATACACTCGGATCATTAAATTAGGGTCATTTTGGGACATCTCAAGAAACTCTCTAAGATTGTTTCGCAATTGGAGCTGGTGTTTTTGGAAACTGTAGTAGCTATCAGATATGTCACCTTTACAGCTATATATATATACGTGTATGTATATTATATCTTTACCTACTTTAATCGTCGAGTAATGTCTTTATAATATATATGTATTATATGCTTCTATTTATACCATCATGCAATTAAATATTATAGTGCCACATTGGATTTTTATGACAAAATATACACATTACATTTTAAAGCTTTTCAATTTCAACATTGTCGTAGGTAATCACAATTAATAATAAAATGTATGACATCATAAAATACAAAAAATTTAACTTTTTGATCTTGAAAATTACCTCTATTGTCCTTTCTTTTCCCATCACAGTACTAACATCAATAATATTCTACTTTGGGCAATAGGAAAAAATTCCAAGGATAAAGTTTGCTTGGCTTCAGATATAGCTATTGCAGGTTGATAAATTATATTATACTATTATACCGGTATCAGCGGCGGATTTAAGTGTTAAATTCCAGTCGGTGAACTTTTATAAAAAAGGGGCCTCGACCCATAAGTGTATAAATTTTTAATTTCAAAACCGTAGCTTATTGGTATCCTTTACGAAACCTAGATATCCAATAATCAAGAGTTACAGCGCCCAACGAGGACACCAACGATTTACACTGTTGAATCCGCCACTGACCCACATAACACGGATGTGGTGAATTCGTTTTGACCCACGCGCGATATTAATATATTATTATAATAAATTATGGTAACGGGCTACGTATTAATAATGTGATAGCAGTGTACCATATAATATGGTGGACGGCGTTTAAAAATACAACGCTAGACTCCTGCTGATGATGAGATGCCGGACTGTGCCAAACGGTGAAAAAGAAACCAGCTGGCACGTCGTATATTATAATAATATTTAGTATTATACATATTGTGTTTCTGTGCTGATGTAGGTAAGTCGTTGATGGTACCTATACAGTACATTAGTATGTATCTATATTATATAGCGCACACGCGGCCGCGCTGCGCCTAAAAAAAATTTTACTCGCGCGTGCTCATCAAATCGGGGAGACACAAGTGTGTTGCCAGCAAAAGTCACATCGTGTGTGACGTGACTTATATATATATAAACCTATATTCTATAATATATTAAACACACGCATAATTGAATAATGTTATATTATTTCATGATGTAGATGTAATAATGATCGCTGTAATATATATAATATATAAAATACAATAGTCATTCAATGAAAACATAATATGTATATCGCAACACTGTATATTATACAGGGTAATTGGCCATGTTTGTCCTCGTATATACTCGCCCACCCGAATTCTATAGCCTGCATAATTCTCTATATTCATCATCTGGCTAAACTTGACATGCACCCACGTCATAACCATTGGAACATTTGGAACACTTTTTGATATAATGGAAATTAATAATTCAACTTGAAAATACATAATATTCACATGGTTATTAGCTATCTATATTGGTAAATTAGTTATTGTCTCAGGTCATTATGAGATAATGAAAATGAGACAGCCACGCGGTGTCTGCCTCACGAAACAATTAAAACCCGCTGCACTCAAGGCCGTACCTTGGTGGGGCTATTGAGGGGTTTAAACTTCCCCCTCCCCCCCCAAAAAAAAATTTTTTTTCGTGTTATATTGTGCCGTAGTAAAATAACAATTTCAGTTTAGAATAATCAATAAACATTGACAATTAAACATTTACGACAAATAAATAAATATAATATTCTTGGTTTTTGTAGTGTATTTGAAATAATTATAAATATTACAGCTAGGCACACGGACTGTCAATATTACTTCATGTACTCGCGTATTCTTGTGCATATACAAACGACAGCTATGGTCTACGTTATAAACTTATAAATAACAATAGATACCTGTTAAATTCGCTTCAAGTGTATAAGCCGGATTTTTTGATATTATACATAGGTAAACGTATAATACATTACCACCAGAATGTGTAATCGACAAAGAACTAGTTCTTAGTATTTTAGTAATCTTATCTTAATAGTCTATGATAATAGTTAAAACTTTTTCAAACTTTTTCATTTTCAACATTTAATTGACATTTGGTCTACGTTAGTACGTTCTAACAATTGACGTTCTACGATTTACGAAGTGTTCAAATTACAATTGTAATTAGTATTTTGTATTTAATTTTTAATTCATTTGTTTGAAATGGCAAAAAGACAAAACACTATTATTAATTTGAGCAATTTTAGTAATAAAAATGTTTAAATGTAAATTTCATTAATAAATATTAGTACTACAATATTATGAATGTTACACTATATTAAATTACCTATACAATATTATAATACAATTAGAACCCAAATTTTTAGCTTACACCCCCCCTCACCCAAAATTAATTTCCAGTTACGGCCTTGGCTGCACTATAAGGATGAGGGTGGAGTCATTTTTATATACTAAGTGTCAACGTAAGGTGGTTGGATTTGACGGAGACGAGTTTTAAGTCAGATGGTACCTACATATAGAATACATGCTATACGCTATTTATACTATCACACATCTAGGAAAACGCAGGCCTCAATCTCTGGGGCATATATTTAAATATAATCAATACAAAATTCGTTTCCGTTTCTATATTATATAGATAGAGTTGGTAGCGTTAACGATACGACGTTAGTATATTATAACGACAACTAACAGGAAATCAATTAAACACCTTTACCTGTATGTTATTGGCTGCATACTGTGTGGTCGGGTGTGTAAGTTTGTGTGTATAAACTATAATATTATAATGTCTACAATGTGTAATCAACGATCACCCTTACGACTATAACTTAAACTTAAAACGTAACGTGAAACCCTCGAATCCTTACAATTGGCCTAATTACCAATTGTAAATCTGATTTTTCATTCGTTCCCCCGTTGACGAAGACCTACTAATAGTCCTTGGAAGAAGGCAGAATTGTGTGCACAATATAACGAATGTAAATATGTTTGTGTGTGTGTGTGTGTGTGTGTTATCGCGCACGCGAGCAAATTGATGGGAAGTGAAATGATTTACAGGCTCTGCACTGTGTTACTGTCCCTTCACTGTATAACACATGTTATACCAGTTAGTGATCCGTTTAACATTCTTAATTCATTTTTATATAATGTTTTTTTTTTGTTTTGTAAAACAATCAGATTTATTTTCTAATTTAATTTTAATAACTTTTCAGGTTTTTAAATATGTGGTGGCCCTTGAATTTCTGTAAATTAAACTTGTGGTGTTCCTTAATTTTAAATTTTGTAAATAGGTTGATACATATAAACATCCAATATATTAAAATAATATGGGGATTTGTTATTTTAAATCATACACATCACAAGCATTAGCAATTTAGGACATCAAAAACGAAGTAATTTTTAGGTATGCTACTAGAATAAATTCAGTCAGTTAAATTGTAAAATATCAAAAAAAGCAATTATTATGATAAGATGTAGTGTTCTTTTGTCTATGTATGTAAGCTTAAAGTAACTGTAACCTACAATAATATTAAACTAACAAGGCCAAAAACGAAACTTATCCAAAAATTCACTAAAATTTGAAAAGCATATGCAAGTATATTATTCAATGTTTATATTATACAAATAAAAATTCAGCTAATATTAAACATATTTAAATTTTAACCATAAATGTACTTTTTTGTTTTCTATGTTTGAACCATTGTTAATACAAGTTATATAAGTTTAAAAAAAACCAAATGTCGTTTTCCATTTTATTTAATTTATTTCTGAATTTGAGAAATAAAATTAAACAATATTAAAAAAATATTAAAGTTATGATTTATAACTTATAACTTGTTTTAATAAATTGTAATTCTTATTGTAGGTAATTGTATTTTTATAAATAAAATATACCTAAATAAATATTTGTTAATTTTTTATTACTTCAGTATTTTCTTGTATAATAATAAGAACAAAAGAAAAATTATTAATTCACATTTTTCTCGCGGAGTAATATTTACCAAATAATTGTAGGAATCAATATTTTCAAAAGTTTATTTTAATTAAAATTTTATAAATCTTCATAACTTTTGCTAATAATTCTTTCATTAAAACTTTAATACACCTACTTACGGAATAAATAAGAAACTTCTAGATTTATACTGGTATGACAATTTGTAGTTGTAAACTTATTGAAATGGTATTATCATTCAAATATTTAGGAGTGACAAATTTTAACCTAAAATAGTCAGAACAGATACAAAATATCAAAAATAAAATGAGAAGCTTAACTGTTTTATTTTACAAAATTCGTTTTTTTTTTTTTTTTTT
>JACXSJ010001677.1:0-29470 GCA_014851325.1 Pentalonia nigronervosa | reverse complement strand
TTCAACCATATTAATATATTATCTATTTATAAATTATACATTAGGCAAATTTTAGTTAAATCCATACAAACCACACACTCAATACTATAGAAATAATAGACAAAAGAACAGGCAAACACATTAAATCGTCATATACTTAATTAACTAGTTCTAGAAACTCTCCCAATTGCATTGGGAAAACTATTTTCAACAATTTAAATAACGAAGTAAAGAATCTAATAAAAAGTTTATGTAAAAGTAAATCCAATAATACTAATGATATAATTAACAAAAAAAGGCAATAAATAAAATAGTTATTGATCTTGATGATAATGTATGTATCAATAAAATCATAAAAAGTCTGTATGTCTATACATAATATTATATAATATGTACCTATTGTACCTATATATTATAATGTGCTGATGTTAAATTTTGTTTTTAAAGTATCTATTTATTATATTATGTTTATTTAATAAAATCATATTTTTATTACTATAAAACGCATTGTAATATCGTTGAACTCCGTACACCAGATACGATCTTATAGCCAGTTGATATACGTATCAACTATTATTAATGTATTTAACTGTAATTATTTAATTGTAATTATTTTGGCTGAATAAATAAATAATAATATGTTATTGTAATATTAATGCATATTATTTAATAAATGTGGTTGTTTGACAAAAGTTTGTACCTAATTAACCATAGTTTTAACAAAAACAGAAATATTATAAAAAAAATATACGAGATATGTTTTTTTATTGAAATATAATTTTAAATAAAGGTTTATAATAATATAAAATATCATATCAACTTGTAAAAATATTAAATAAGACTTATAGGAAATAAAGTTTTCTGAAAAATTGTATTTTATTGATATTGTCCTACCTATAATATAATACACACTGGTCCTTTTTTTTTAGGTATTTTACATTTTATATTTTTATACTACATAATTTATACATTGATACATTAATGGCGGTATAACTTTTACAAAAGTAGTTATTTATACATAAGTCAAGATCATATTATTATTGTTTATAATTTAGAATAGAACAAGCCTAACTTTAATTTTGAGATATTTGAAGCAGCAGTGTATCTTTCATACTTCATACATTTATTATATAGGAACTTAATAGTAATGTTTCTTACATGGCTACTATTTTATGATATTTTGACCAGCTCAGAAAACATCCTCTATCTTGACCATTAAAATTGTTTTAAACATAATATCAAGAGAACTACAGCTAAAGTTTCTTAATCCTTTCACCGCCCAGCTACTGTGGTTCACCATTTCTATTTAATATAAGTACATAAATTAATAATCTCTAAACTCAGAGGACGGATTCTAATACAATATTGATGACTTCGTTGAAATATTATTAAATCATAATTAGTTGGGTTAATTTATTGTAGTTTATGTACCAACCCATAGGAAGTTAAATTCAAAAAAGGGGAAACGTAGGTAACCAATCTTCTGTACGGTAAGTATTGTGTGTATCTCGTCATTGAGTAAGTCACTACTATAGTGACATTTCGTAAAATGTATATGAGTGTACAACATATTAATTTGAATTCAATGATAAATCATTGTACACTAAAAACGATAAAACGATTCTGAGCGAAGTCGGTTCGTCAGTCTATATCACTAAACTAAGTTTATTTTATATATTTATATTGTTATTATAGTGATTTATTTTACTATTAGGTATTAGCAAATACAGTAGGTTAAATTGATTTTTGCCGAAAACATTGTATTCATTGTATTATTAATATTTAATTATTATAATAGTATTATACATTTACATAATTCAATATTGTTGATAACTTTTGAGTCAATACTAACTTATTGTAAAGTGGTGTGAATAGATTTGTGGTATTAATAGGCTATAGCATTATAACATATTACCTAGTTTAAATGCTTTGAAAATATCATTGCCTATCTGTGTGTATATAAAATATAATAATAGATGTACTTAATTTGAAAATTTTTACCAATTTGACAAATTTTAAACTTCAAATGTTTATACGAAAAAATCGTGTATTTGCATCTTTAATGTTTTTAAATAGCTATAATAACAACTTAAAATAAATCTTGTATCAAATAGTCTAGTTTTTGAGCAAAAATTTATTTATCAATATTTATGAAATGAAAAAAAAAACAATAAAATGTTTATAAATAGTTCTAAAATAGTCAAATCGTTTTAAAACGATAGATAATGCTAATAATAAACATTTTGTAAAAATATAAAGTATATTGGGTTGTTCGTTTTTGAATTACAAAAAAATAAGAAAATTATTTGATAAGTAATCGTTATTATACCTACGCGTTCAAAACTTCAAACGTTTATTAAAAATAAATGTAGATTTCACTCAAATATTTTTTTTAAATCCACAGTTTATAATTTATTAGATACCTTATATTTAATTTTCAATTTTTTTGACAGAACAAAAATTTTTACTGACAATTATTGGAAAAAACTAAAAAATTCAAAATGTCAATAGCTTAAAAAGTGTCAAAATATTTTAAAAAAATAAACTATTTATAAAAAATGCTAATATAAATATTTGATGAAAATGTCAAGTTCCTACCTATTTACGGTTATTCCTTTCTAAATTACAACAAAATAAGAAAATAGATTTTGTCAAAAACTAGTTTTGCATAGAAAATTCCCGATTTTCCGTAATTTTTTGTTTATTTTTCATGATTATTTTGAAAAGTACTTGACATTTTTTACTTTTACCTCCCATAAGTATTAACTAGATTCACTTTTCTACCAGAAAAGATATTGAAATTAAAGCATTTTTCTACATTAAATCGTGTATAATCAATTCATTCGTCAAAGCGAAGCGCTTAGAACCTAAAAATGCTGAAAACGCTGTAACGTTATATAACAACCATCGTCATAAATACGCTACTATCAAAATTAAACAGTTTCACCGATGAGAATAATATAATAAATATTGAGGTCAGCTTTAACTAAAACGATATTAATTATTTAATCAATACTATGAAGGTATTTTTTTCCCAAAAAGTCTCAATAATGCATAATAAATAAGCAAACATGCGGCTGATGAATATTTTAGAAGATACTTTTTTTGCTTGTTCCGGCCACATTAAAATTCATCCGAATCTCGAAAAGCAACTATTCCTGGTTCAAGTACGGAATATATAGGCGAACATATGTACATGTACTTATATAATATAAAATATGTCCGTCTTCCGAAATGCTTCAATATTGAATGGTTCAATTATCACTGCGCTGCGGCTCGTTTTGTCACGACGCGAAATCCGTTTGTGGCGACGCTATTTTGCTCGATTGACCGTTTATCTAATATATGTTTAATATACAAATTAGGTGGGAATTTGGTGAGGGGGGGGGGTATAATGTATTAATGTGGGTTTACGGTGACACTAACCTAACCACACGTCCACACACCACCCCCTGGGCACCACAAACCGAAAGGTTGAGCACACCTGAGTTGAGTACAATGAAACTGTCGTCATAGCGACAGCCAATGCGGATTGATTTTACCCAACGTGAAACGCGTATGTTACACAAGTATTCAATCGACTATTTATGTATATTATTAAGTATATTAATTATTATGATATACAAGCATTAAGATAGATAAGAATACTGAATACTGGTATTCTAAGTACTCGTATTCTTCTCTAACTCGATGAACATAGGTAACAAAGGACGTATTTTCATACTTATATTATAGTATTACATATACACACTACTATTATAATAGTACTATGACTATCCCACTGCAACAGTTGCCTAACCCGCTTTGAAAAATAATGTTTTCAATATTGCGTCAAACTTGCATTATAATATTAAAATACATTATATACACACGACTTCACCCAGGTTTTACACAAACGATTTTTCCCTACTTCCCAAAGTAGTGTTTTGATGTTTGATGGGCGGAAAGGGGTACATAAGGAATGATTTCTAAGATCAAAAATATCTTTTTATTTCGATATTTTAATTATTATAACGGGGCGGAATTATGGAAATAACAGAGACAAACTCTCGTTTGCGCATCATTAATTCCCCAGTTAAAAAATTTGGTTAGTCGTTTGCATATCACACGTTTTAAGAAGAGTAGAACAGGTATAGTATGGTGAATATCGGATAATACACGAATAACATAAGTAATGTAAGTACCTATATAGCAAATTTAAAAGGAATTAGATTTAAAAAAAAAATTAAATTGTAAATAGTTTTGTAACTATTTTATAAATGTAAAATATATAATAACCAATTTATGAATCTAGTCACACCAAACGATAATTACATTTTATTTTAATAATTTTTTAATTTTTTTTTTTTTTTTTTTGTTTAACAATAACGATGCGCAATTCTATGACCGATAATAATGAAATCGAAGTCTATAATTAATAGATTCAATTATTTTATTTTAATTATAGTCTATACTATATATTCTGCTGTTGTCAGTTAACTATCATTTAGGTGTTTTCTACTGCTCTTCAATTCAGATGCTACGGTCTGTAAGAAGAAAGGCCTGTTTATCGACTGCTGTTGTAGCAATATTAAGAGACGACTATACGCGCGTATTGCATTAATATTAACGTTATAGTCGATTGTTGGCATAATATGATAATATCTAACCAAATTATAGTTGATAAAACGTCATCATAAAATTATTATACATTAATAATTTATATTTAATTAATTTATGTAGTCGTATCACTGGGTTGTGATCAGGTTCAAACCATTGTAGCTACATGTTTGACAACGGTGGGGATATGTACCAAAATGGTAAAGGAAGGAAGGTATACTCGTGATATCGAAGCTTACAACCGCATCTGTTACATGCTGAGAACAAAAACCCACCCGCTTATCGGATTCGCATTACATCATGCGCGTGGCGCGTATCGATTCGCCATTGCTGCTGCTGCAGTGCCGCGGGTTGGCGTGCTCGCAAACGGACAGACCGCCGAAAGAAGAAGGGAAAAAATGAAAAATTCACTCTGGAGGCATGGAGTAATAATAATAATATAGGCGCGACGGAAGGAGAATGAGAAGGTTAAGGACTCACACTCCAGAGAGAAAAAGTGTCATGAGGGCCATTAAAAGGCGCATGCTTGCTAAAATTCGCAGTCATATTACCACTGGTATATATAAATATAATATATATATATTAGTGTGCGTGCATAAAAACGCTGGAAGGGTCCAAAGTGGCGGTGGTCGGGACGTGTAAAACTGAGGTAGAGAAGGAAACCGACATGATGAGAGTATACGGAAGGGGTGTATAGAGACTGAGAGTTCAAGAGAGGGGGATGGTTAGCGAGAGAGAGAAAAAGAGAGTGAAAGAGGGAGTGAGAGAGAAGTTCGATAAACCCAGCACCCGGTT
Source organism: Pentalonia nigronervosa (assembly GCA_014851325.1). Classification (NCBI taxonomy): domain Eukaryota; kingdom Metazoa; phylum Arthropoda; class Insecta; order Hemiptera; family Aphididae; genus Pentalonia; species Pentalonia nigronervosa. Next base: position 24,097 of record JACXSJ010001677.1, on the reverse strand, counting down.
GTCCAACAAGGACAAGCAACACGAATTGGCATCTACCTCTACCCTTTCTCTACCTATAGTCGTCATCTCCCGCTCATCACATATATATTTATATATACCATGATACAAGATATTTTGTTTTACCTCTCATCCCCATCACGTTTATCATATCTTGTTTTCCTTTACAAAAGTTTTATTGGTTTATTTATGCAGCCGATGTATATATTCATTATATTACATGAAATTACTAACGATATTACAATAAATCTGCAGGATGTTATAAACCTATATATAAAGATATCAAATATGACATATTAATTACAAAAAGTCGCAATGATAATAAATATACCTTATATACCTTAATAGATTTCACCCCAACTTCGCGCTGAGGACCGATTATCTGTACTTTATATACGTACCTACTCGAAGGCGATATTAATATCATTAATAATTAATAATTTGTTGTATGGATATCGGAAATATATTTTTTTATAGTATCTATGGTATGTGTGTCAATGTATATCCACCGAATCACTGCGCGCGCTCTGAAATCATAGTTTTCGATCAATTGCGCCTGTTATGATAATAATATCATATATTCATATGTCTATATAAAATATAATACCTATATAGTTATATTATGCAGTTTTACTCCTATGTCATTCGTATATCATACCTACACATATTATGTTATATACATGATTTTAATACACATCTCGGCGTGGCGCCGCCGTCTAAAAGCGATGGCACGTGATTTATGAGCACGTGCATTACGACAATTTAACGTCTATGACGTATGGGTAGGTATATAATAAACTGTACATATACGGTTCACGGTTGCTGGGCCGGTGGAAGCGACGGGTGAATGGAGGGTCTATGCGAGGATGTGTGTGTGTGTGATTGTAATGGTATGTGTGTGTGTGTGTGTGACTGTAATGTTATGTGTGTGCACGCATGAGTACGTATAATGGATGGGTTTGCGAGAGGGGGTGAGAGGAAGGTCCCGATGACCTGATCTAATTTTGTAGACGTCGCACTGCTGCGGTTCGTCAGTCAAATCCCTACAGTCCTTGCCTCCGTATAATACGCATGTAAAACGCGTATGGGGCAATGACAGCGCGCGTATAATATGTGCACAATAAATACATATATATAATGTTATATAATAATAATAATAATAATAATATAAAACGTGTGTACAGCACACAGCCATGGCAAACTTGTTTTCGCCTAAGGCACAATGCAGATTTATAACTCTTACTTTCACCTTATATATACATAAATATTAAATCCTATACCCGTTTTTGAATGCGCGTATATGATAAACACACACATGCGCGGCGGTGAAACATTCGCCGGACTTAGATGCCGCCGCCGCCGCCGCCACCGCCGCCGCCGCCGCCGCCACCACCACCACCACCGACGACAACGACGCTTTATCGATTCGCGTTGAATATGTGCGAAATCCCTAAACGAGGATTGTCTCTACCGACGCACAGACGGGAAACCAACCACTGGGAATTCATCATCGTCGAGTGGTTGAATTACTTTTGTTTTTCGGAGGGACGGAACTCATAATAATATAGTGTGAAAACTATGATGGAGCAGATTAATGTATAATAAAATTGTAATATCATAATAAAACGGACGCGCGATCGGCGGATATCGAAGGACAATCGATCGTGAACAGGAGCTCGCGAGAACACCAGGGGTCCCCCGGCTGAAACGACGGTTGAAAAAACTACACACATAGTGGGTACCTAACCCAGCGCCTACCACGGTCTCCTAATATGCCGTTTACGGTGTGTACACATAATATCATAGATAATATGATCGCCGTCGTCGTTGACATCTAAGGCGACTATAATGAATGAAATAAGACTAATAATATTAAATACTATATAATATGCACCGGTCGGCGATAAGTACGTATAACAGAAGGCGTCATGATAAGTGTGTGTGTGTGTGTGTGTGTGTGTGTGTGTGTATACACATGCATACATAAATTATAGGTACTTACTTTCCGAGTTCCTCTTTAAGTTCGTAATTGTCACTAAATCGCGTACATACAAGCGGCGCGGCCATCGTGTCGTGCGGTGTTCGTGTGCCGTGTGTATATGTGTGAGTGTGTGGTTAGATTATATTAGTTCGGTTAAAAAAAAATTTACCGAGGGGGCCCGCGTTCGGCGTTCGAACCGTGTGGTCTACTGCGTGCAGCACAGTACGTCGGCGTGCGGTGCAAGCGTGTGCCGCGTTTGCGTGCGCGCGCGACCGTGTGCAAGTGTGTGCGCGCGTGTGTGCGTGTTTGTGCGTGTGCGTGTTTGTGTGTGAGTGTGTGCGCGCGCGCACGCCCGTGTGCAGTGCGTAACGCCGCGGACGCCGGTGCGGGTGCTCTGCGGGCGCCGTTCCACAATCAATACCGCAGGCGGCGGCGGCGGCCGGTCGGCAAAGTTCGGCCCGTCTCGGGCAGACTGCCGAGCTACTTGTTGACATCCCTCTATTATAATGGTGTAGCGTAGTGGAGCCGCCGCCGCCGCGGCTTGTGCTCGATATCAGACGCCGGCGCCCCTTTTGTGTGTGTATGCGCGCCGCTGCCGCCGCCGCCGCCGCCGCTGACACATCCGCGCGCGATATATACACTCTTCCTCCTACCAATCCATTACTACCACTTCCACGTCCTACGTCACCGCAATTCGCTCTCTTTCCTTTAAATGATATACGTGTATCTTATATACGTACATAGATAAATCGTACTATTGTCAGCTTAACCTACTCCCCTCCCGAAGGTATCCCTGCGCACTCTCGTGTGTGTGTGGCCAGGACCAATACAATTGTGCTTGCTTTAATGATCTATAAAATGGACTTTATTCGTTTTGATGAGAAACTGTACTAGAGAAAAATGCTTAGAAAAACAATTGTTGAATTAATTTTTTTTCTAAGGGTTTGTAAATCAAAGTTAATTTAGCATCCGATGTCCGATGTTCATTACAATTAGATGGTTAAATTACGACAATAAATGTCTACGATTCGATCATTCGAAAGAAAATAAAATAATAATGAAAGATTTAATTTTAAAAAAAAAATGATTAAACCTGCATATTATGAAACATTTTACCACTACACTATTATATTATGTTATATAATATATAAATGTTGTGCTATCAATTTTATTATTTCTTTTATAACAACTGACATTAGATATTATTATATTAATGATAACACCTAGTAAACGTTGTATACTCGTATAAAAGTTATTGTGTATTTTCTGTATATTATATAATTTTAATAACTTAATATCTAGATCTATGCTATATATTATTCGTAAAACTATAATACTGTACTCGTTACCCTTTTGGGGTGTTAAAACTTTAAAAAAATAATAAATTTAATTTAAAATTTTACAATACGTTATAGTATTATATACATACTATATTCAAACCAACAACTTGTCAGATTTAAAATAACTTATCCAAACTTTTTTAAAACATTATAGGTTATTGATTTTAAAACTATGTGTACTTTTATTTTAGTGGAACTGTCGCCACTTTTTGGAGCCGAATGCTTCAATTTTTAACTATAACAATGATACCTATAGTAACAATTCGTATATAATTAGTATAGTAATAGTATAGTAGTAAAAATTAGATTTAATTATAGGAGGGAGAATTAAATTGTATTTACAAAGGACAAAGCTCGAAAATTTAATGCAAGATTCTTTGTGAATTGTTTTTACAGCAATTAAAAAATATCGAAAATATGGAAACAGTTTTATTTTTAAAGTTTAAATTTTTAAAAAATAAAATTTACCAAAATTACTAAAATAATATGTAAAATAATTTTAATAGTTAAAAATTCATAAGATTTTAATATTCGAGGCTTAAAAATTGAATACAAGATTTCTTACAAGTTAATTTACTGAAAATTTAAAAAAAAAAGTTTACTTAAAATGCACTACATTATGTATGATCCATTAAAGTTTTGATGACATTAAATATATTCACATATAAAATTATAATTTCTTCTAAAACTTTTTTGTTATTTTGTTATAAATTTTAATTTAAAAAAATATTAATCGTAGAAACTTGTAACATTTCACATTTCACTGTTAGAAGTTAAAATTTATTAAAATACGAAAATTTGTAAATTATTTTGTAGTTAAAATTCTTATTTTTAATTTTAAAATCTTAGGTTGGGAAATTTAATACAATATTTTAAAATTCTTTAAAAATTTTTTTTACAACAATCTTAAAATCTCAAAAGCTTAATTTTTATAGACAATTTTAAGTTTAAAAATTTAAATGATAAATAATGTTTTTAGTTATTTTGTTGTAATTTCAAAAATATTACTTATAAAATATATTTATGAAGAATCTTGTATTCAATTTTCAAGAAATTTAACCCAACAAAATTTTTTTTTATCGATATTTAAACAAAAAAAATTTGAAAAAACCGAAAATTTCTTAGGCTTATAATTAGCTCAAAAATATTTTAAAATATTTTTGGTGTATAGAAAATGCCTTTATAAATATTCTATGAAAATTTTATGTATTTACGCTCATTGTTTCTTTTGTTACATTAAAAATAAAAATAAATTTTGTTAAAAATTTGCTCTGCGAAAAAATTCTCGTTTTTCCTTAATTTTTTTTTTATTTTTCCTGGCACGTTTAATAACTATTGAGAATTTTTACTTTTGACCCTCCAAAGTACCAACTAGATTTACTTTCCTGTCAGAAAAAATGTTGATGAAAAAAAACGGAGCACTTTTATTGCACTAAAACGTGATAACAGACACAAAAAAAAAATAATAAATAAAAAAAAATACACAACATTGTAAAATCAATATATTCGTTGCTCCGCTCAGAATCTAAAATGTAATTTTTAAATTGTTATATCCGTTTATTATATATGAATTTGGAAAGGTATTGTTATAAAAATGCATAATTTATTTTATAGAGGAAACAGGTTCATGTATTCTAGTAGTAAAACGGAATAAACAATATCTAGACAAAACTATAAAAACATATTTTATGAGTATAAAGGTTGTATTTTATTTAAAACTAAATTTTCAATTCTTCGGCGAATGTTTAAGCAATGAAGTACCTATCTACATCCTGCAAAAACTATATTAATGCCCATTTTTAAAATTTATATTATTATGTCTATTATAATACTTGTATATATATATGTGTGTGTGTGTGCCCTATTTGTTATAAACCTAATTTAAAAATAATAGAAATAAATCAAGATTTTATTATTTTTTATTTTGTTAATATCCATTTTTGCAATAACTTCCAAACGTTTGCAACTAGGTAATCAAATTTATCTTAAATGTCTAAAGCGTTTAATAGTTAAATTATTAGCACAGTGGTTTTCAATCTTTATGAAAATATGGCACATACCTAACCAATTTTATCTTTTACAAAATTGTTACGTCAGTGTTACACCAAATCTTACCTACGTAATTTGTATAACGTTCAGATTAACTGCAATTGGAATATTATAATTTATAATAAATTGTAATATTCTACAATTAATCACGATTTAGTCTTTATCTTAATAATTTATCACCGATTACCGACAAACTTTAAAATACGAGTAAATACTACACATGTATATAAATATACGTACATGTATATAAATAGTATATTCAATTGTCAATCCAATTGCGTATATCGTTATTATCTTGTGAATATTTTCTTGGGATCACTATGCGATATTATACCTATTGTTTAAAGTTATACACGCATGATTTTAAGTTTTCGGTCGCTTCCAACAAAATGTAACAGTTCTAACGCTTGTGGGCCGAGGCACATCACAAGGAACACCGGTTTTTAAGAATTTTTCAGTATCTCATATTATGCAATATGTTAATACAAATAATTAAGTATATGGTTCATTACACTAGGATTGAGTATACTATATATTAAAAGGGTATATATATATATTATAGAGTTAAATATTTAAAAATATAATTTAATAATTAATATAACTAATTTCTCCTGTACTGAATTCGAGGAAAATAATTATTAACTACCTATCATAATATACTAGTATATGAGAAGAAATTTTAAGCATCACTTATTATTTAGTATTAATTAGTTTAATGACCATTATAGTATTAATAAAAAGCTGTCACTTGAGCGATAACTTAAAGCAATAATGTAATACAATATTCAATTAAATTAAGAACAGAAATTTGAATAAACAAGCCAATTGTGGAAAAGTAATTAGTTGGGTCAACAGTATGCTGTAGTTTGTATAGATACTATATAGGCGTGCGCAGAATTATATCACAGGTGTTACTAAAATGTTCTACACAAAGTGAGTCATATAACTTTCCAACTTTACATTCCGGAATCTGAATAATAATCTTTTCAGTTTTCACTTCTTCACAAAAACCAATTTATAAATTTATTTTTAATTATATCAGATAACCGAATAAAATTTTAAAAAATTATAGACTTATTAAAAACATAAAAATAAACGTTAAAATATGCACTAAAAAAACCATAAATTATGTGAAAAAAATTCAAAAATATGCGTTTAAAATATTTATTATTTAAACATTAATATAAGTAATATTACATTAACAATTTAAAAAATAACAAATAATTTGAAACTTAAATGCAGTTACTCTAAATTTTGAATAAATTTTTGTTAATTCTTGTTAATAGGCACCATCCCATTTTTTTAATTTTATCCTTTAACTAAATAAATAAAGAAAAAATTAAAAATTATACTTTACATTTAAATTAATAAATTTATTATTTTATATTTGTTTTTCTTACATTCATTTTTACATTGAATAATAATTTGAAATATCGAATAAAATGTTTTCACAAGTTTTCGAATGTAAATGCTCTTCGATTATCAGATAAGAGAATTTTGTAAGACCAAAATGACCTCAAAAATATACAATTGCATAAATATATATTTTTTGATTTGGATTTCAGAGCTTCGTTTAATCTTACTGATTGGTTGAAATAATTAGTTAAGTATACCTTGTTTTTGTTCAAAATTTGAAGTATTTGTCAAAATATGCAAAACAAAAATATAAAAACAAAAAAATAAGCACTTCCCTGCAAAATTTACAAAACATGCAAAAACAATGCACATTAAAATTTCAGATTTGATATCATGGCATCGAGAAATGAATTTATTTCACACACTGATATGTATTTTACAATAAATAATAAAAGTATGCAAATACTTTAAGTCCCGAACCCTACAATATTAATAATTACTTGGGTTAAGATGTTTATGACCTTAGATTACTATAAAAAGCGCATGCAAATATGTCCAAAAATTATCAAAGTAGGTATGCCCTAGAAACAATCAAATAAGACATTATAAACGCATTGAAAAATATTGTATTATTTTAACGCCTGCTATTTTGTTGTTTCGCATTAGATTTAATTTTAAAAATCAAATTAATTGGAATATTATTTTTGGTTAATTTTTACATAGGTACTCTGAGTATTTTTTTTTTTTTGAGGTTCTTGAACAAAGACTTTCGTTGGTTATCAGATACAAATTTTTGTAAGACGAAAACCTTTGCTTAACATCGATGGAAGTAACGGGTATATATTTTAATTTATCAATTTATTAGTTAGTCATTGAAAATTGATTTTTTAATTTTTTTTCATCGAAGTATGCTCTATTTTTTCATACTATTCAATTATTCCTTTTAACTTTCTAAATATGCAAAATTAAATTTAATATATCCGGTTCTATAAAACGAATTTAAAACTTGGTCTGCAATATGCACAATTAGAAGAAAAAATATGAAAAAGTTATAAACATCCTAAGTCTAATAATTGCACATTATCCCGTTGATTAGTGACATTTTTGATAGTATCATATTATATTTTAATTACCTGTGTATCAGAATTGTGTTGAAATAAATCATGAATATTTAAAACTACAAACTTGGATTATTACAATTTCAGCAAAATGTAAGTTCATGATGTAATCAACAACCACATAGATAATATTATTAATTATAATATTATCAATACTCTATTCTATTTAGTCTATTCAGAATAAGAGCGGTACCGATCGGGGACCGGTTTTCGTCGGTGGCGGTCAGATACTTCAACGCGCGCAAGACAAAGCTTCCGAATAAAACCACGTCCATGCGCAAAAGTATACCGCCCGGTACCGCTCTTATTCTGAATAGAGTATAGGCACCAATAAATATAATTTTGAATTATGCATTTTTAATAACTTATGTCACCTTGTTATTATCCTCAGATAAATAGCCAAATTATTTATACATATTACCATTGATTATAAATAAAATTATATTTAATGATATTACGTATATTTAGTTTATTTATTAGAATACGAACAAATACGACATCAATATTAAATTATTTAAATGCACCTGCAAGTAAAAATTAGGCATTGTAAAGCAGGTATAGCAAAGTTGGATCTAGTTAAGTATTCTTTATATTTTGTAGTTGTAAATATATTATTGTTTTTGATTTTAATATCTAAGCCTTGATAATTTAATACTAGATTTTTCATAATTTGTTTTACTGGAATAAGGAAAAACAAAGTTTAACTTAAAGCGATACTTTATTTTTTTATGCGTGTTTAAACTTTAAAGTTTAAATTATGATGAAATTAGAAACGCACACGTACAATAACGATTTCTCCTCAAAAAGTTTTATTATTTTGATGTAATTCAAAAAATATTAATCGTAAGAACTTGAAATATTCCACTGTCACTTAAATTAATATTTTCTAGGTACAATACAATTTGTATAGTGTGTGTGTGTGTGTGATTATGTGTGTCTCATCACGGTTTAGATTAAAGTATTTGTTTCAATATTCAACATTGTATTGGACACTGTTGGTTATTTCTAAGGTCAAAGATAGGAAAATCTTATTATGATTTTCTAAATAATTGAAAAAAAAACAAATAACACAAGGTGAACTAGAATAATTACGCAGCAATCATAATATAATACAATTATTATAATGGACTTTTCTGTTCATGAATATTTTGGTTCTTTTTGAGCTATCTATTTATAGACATTTGATATTTCTACTGTTTTCTACTTATTGAAAATGTAATATAAATGTAAAAAATCATTGAATAACTTTAAAGTTTTTGTTCGCTCATAACGATTTATCTTTAAATCAAATTTAACATATTAATTACAATAGGTACCTAATCTATCCAATATTCCAGCACACAACATCGAGTTACAATTACACTATTATCTAAAGATAAATCAAGTTCTCCGTTTTTTAACCTCGAATTTAAAAAAAAATGAAGTACTTTTGAGATTTAATATATATTTAAAATGTCAAGACTTAACATAACTAATAAAGAATTTTACTAAAATATAAATTGAATTCCTCTTATAGTCCGAAATTCATATGAATATTCAATACAACGCGATAAATGATAAACTACAGTCGGAAATGTTTACTTTGACAAAATAAAAGTGTATTACAATTTACAACTAGCTAACTCCCAATTCAATATCGTTACCTACTTTTATCTAAATCATTTTAAAAGTAGTTTAGTAGAATATCATCATTATTCCATGGCTCTAACCCAACGAGGTTGCTATTTAAATTACACCATAGCCCATAGTATAAACAATGTTAATGTTTATATAAATAATGTTTTCAATTTTTTTGTAATAGGTACCACAATAACTGTTCGGTAAGATGTATTATAGGCAAACACTAATGGTCGACAAAAATTTCGAAGTTTTTCATGCTAAATTATGTAAAAGATTTACATTGTATACGCAGTATATAATATAACTATAGGTATTATATAAACTCTCAGACAGAAGAAACCAGATGTACAAACTGTACGTTTATATACTGCAGTAGTGCTGTATATTATTTATTTAGATCCTGAAACGTTGGATGGGTTATTATTTCAGCTATAATTGTATTGTTGTGTACTATTTTGATATGTTATTTTATACGACAAATATACCATTAAAGATATTCGTTTTTGTAAAACACGGCTACAAGAGCATTATTACGTACACCTATACAATATTATGTATTATTTCAATACCTACATATTTTGACAGCACTACAGCAGTACTTACGTATGTTCTATAGGTATATCACGTGACACGTCAAATAAAGAGTTTCGCGCGCTATACTTCAGAAATTGACGTTTGATTGATCTGTCTGGAAATATAAATATTTTATAATACACGTTAAAAATAATATACAGCCACCAAATCGTCTAAAAAATATATTTTAACAACTAATTTTTTTTCACCGTCAACATAAAATGTTGACCATATACCACTAAAATTGATTATTTATCTATATTTTAAATTCTGAGTGGAGCCGTTAATGTATTGATTTTACAATGATGCGTGTTTTTATTTTTGTGTCTGTACACGATAAGTAGTCGAAATAATGCTTTGATTTTCAACTTCAGTATCTTTTCTGGTGGGTAAGTGAATCCATTTGATACTTTTGAGAAGTCAACATTGAAGATTCTCAGTAGTTTTTAAAAGTGACGGTATGTATATTTTTAAAAAAAAATTAAGGAAAAACGGGAATTTCAACATAAAACCAATTTTTGACAAAATTAATTTTCTTTTTTTAATGTAACTGAAAAAAACGTAAATACTTGAAATATTCATCAAATGTTTAATTTTTTAATTTTATAATTTTCTATACTTCAAAATGTTTTGACTCTTTTTGAGGTAATTATGAACATAAGAAATTTTTAATTTTTTTTTTCTATAATTATTAATAAAAAAAAAAAAATATGTGAAACAGCTTCGACATTTAATGCTAGGTTCCTCATAAATTGTTACGATAGAAGTCCAAAAATATTAAACATTCGGAGGCACAATTTTTTCAAAAGAATTTAAATTTTAAAGTTCAATTTTTGACAAATTCATCTTAATCACAAAAATTAAAAAATTATAAAATATTTAATTTTTAAAGCTAAGGATTGAAAATGTAAAACATGGTTTCGTTTAAGTAGATAGTTCATATGGCAAACAAAAAAATTAAAATATATTCTGTATTTTTTATAATAAAATAAATTACTTCAATATCAATACCCAATATGATAAAATATATTTCGCGTAACGTAAGCTGATAGACTGTCTTCGCTCAAAATCGTTTTTCGTATGCAATATCATATCATTGAATTCAAATTTAACACATCTAATAAAGTGGCCCACTTGTGACACCTACTGTACAGCAGAGCGGTATCCACTTGTCGCACTCCAACTTTTTTTTTATTAATGTCATCACTATTTGAAATAAATACACTTTATACTTTATAGTAATTTAGTCACTTGTTTTGTTTTTTGGTAGAAATAAATCGACTCAAATTGGTTTTAAAGTTTTTGACGATTAATCATTGTAATTTAATTTAATAATAATTTACAGTTAGATGAAAAAAGAAACATTTACTAAAATAAATGGTTATATGGTAAAATGTCATAAGTGGCGCACGCACTGATTCACGTCTATTGCACTTGCCCTAATAATTCTGCTTATGGTTGTGTGAATGTTTAGCATTTAAATATAAACCAATATAAATCAAATATAAATATAATATGTTATATTTTATAAACTATATTAAAATAAATAATAACATAACAATTTTGGATATAGTATTTATGTATTTACTATTTAACGCTTATTCCCTGCGACCCTATACAATATTTGAGTTTGTTTATTTAACCCTTTAATATTACATATTTTTATAAGCTACTAGATTATATTGATATCCTAGTAATAAATGGAATACTTGATGTATTATTTATTTATATGAATACTAATTAACAATCTATGTTTAATATTAAACCGTTAATTGCCTTAAAACTGTCTAATAATGGTTGGTACTTTGATAAAGTAATTACTCTATTATAGCACCCGTTCCTGCATACTTTGACAATTTATTGCCATGTTCACAAAAGGTGAGTTTCTATCAATCATTTTCAAATGTAATACTCGGCGCTCGGCAGTACGTGATTTAGCCTGCAAGTAGTAATATAGTAGGACATTAAATTATTTGCTATGAGTCATTCAGTTTATAACTAATTACCTACTGGCAATTGAAATACACGCCACAAATGCGTTCATTTTTTTTATTTGAAGTAATAATATTAATATTTATTACCCTTCAAAAAAGACCACTTATATTTTGAGATGATAAATAAATATTTTTTAGAAGATGTACTTTTTTTTTATTAATAATTAGACCCATTATTGATCGTAGATAGCGGATTTTTATTAGAACTTAGAAGTTAAAATTTATTAAAGGTTTATGAACAATTAACTGACAGTGTAGTTATTTGAATTATTGTAGATTATTAGTTAAACATGTCTAAATATGAAGTTAACAGATTGAAATAAACCCATAAAATATGACTATTATTTATCCACGAATGAATAAGGGACGATCGATTGCATTTATATTACATTAAAAATACACTTTGAATATGATTTGTCAATTTAAATTATGAATAATTCGGTTAAAAACAGCATAGGTAATATATTCAATATTATCACCAAAAGTAAGACGTTATAAATCGTTTGACTGACTGTTCGTTAACTATTGTTAACGAACAGTAAGTTATATAAAAAAAAAAAAAAAAACAATAAGTTATTGAATTGCGGTCGATGAAAATCTTGAACGCTATAAAATGTACATGCAATATACAGCTTATTAGGCACTGGAATTTATTATTTTCCTATCATTATTTTACGAATAAGAATGAATTAAATGGTTATGCAGACTCATAATCACCAATCGCCATAGATGAATGTTATTATATTATGTACAGTGCCCCGTATGCCGTCGTCACCGCATGCACAACGGGATAAATGTTTATCTGATCCTCGGCTCTTAAAAGGTGCCTCCACACCGTTAACTGGCGATGTTAAAGTGCTCTCTGGACTTCATTCTGTTACGTATTTTTGTGTTTGCTCAACACGTTGGTAATAGTACTAATACGCATGGCGATAGACGTATACGGTATACAACTGGATGGAATATTCGGTGTGATAAAGCACGGAGTAGGTTGAGCTTTTTTCGAGAATTTGTTTTCTTTGGGTCTCTCACTCATATGATAAAACTCGGGCTACCTCTCTTAATTCACTTGGCGCCGTACGTGTTAAAAATAGAAAAATGCATAAATTAAAATTAAATTTAGGTACCGTTTAAAATTATAAGTTCGTAGAATATTGAAAATGTTTTGAGAAAAAAAAAATAAGATCGTTCTAATTTCTGCAGCAATATTTATATGTATTTATTTTCACTACCTGCCTACTTCGTAGATTAGTGTTTAACATTTTGGGTACCAATTATTATTTTCCGTAATATACGGTATTTTATGTTCTACGTCTTCACATCTTACGATCCGGGATATTGCGGACCGAATTGTTTTAGGCGACTGTTACCTATTCCATCACTTTACGCTCCGGAATATTACGTTCCACGATAATACATTATACATTTATAGCTACATTACACGATTGTGAATAGAAAAAAAAAATAAACGTTAAAATTGCAAATCCCCCCCCCCCACCACCATGAATATTTTTGAATTACAATTGTAATATAACTAAAATTGTAACCTATTCTTCCGTATAGTATACCGTTAAAATTTGAACTTCAAATGTCTATAAATAGAAAATTGTGCTTATATAATTTTTAGACATTTGTGTTTATGCAAGGACTACATATGAGGAACTTTGTATTAAATTGTCAAGTCCGAGTTATAAAAATTTAAACTACAAAATGATTTGCACATTTTTGAGATTTTGTTAAAATTTGGTCTTTAAAAGGGAGTGTTTGTGTGTGTGTGTATGTGTGGTGGAAGGGGTGGGGGTGTAGTCTTTAAAAATTCCGAATTAATTTACATAGTACCAACTACCAATTGCCATTATTTTATTTTAACAGGAGTTACAAATACCAAATTTGTGATTATGAATTATTTATAGTTGATGGTAACTATAATTGCTCTAACCGGATTCACTCTTAGACTATTACTCGAGTTTAGAGTGGCCAAGTCAACTAACTCTGGCATCCAGCCAAAAAATTGGCTTTTAACTGTGATACTTGAGTTAAAATTCTAAATTCGAAGTTACGAATTGGTTACTAAATTGTAAAACCGTTTTTGAATTAAAATTATAATTTAGTTAAGGTCAATGATCTAAAATTAGAGAATAATTTACTTCCACGTGAACAGGCTTTTACAGTTATATTGCGTGATCCATTTAACATAAGACATTTATTAAAAAATATTAACGTTTTTGAAAATATTTTATTACATGATTTCAAGTTGTTTTAATACAACATTAAAAAAAAAAATAACCACTCCACTCATCTAAACTTTAAATAAGTAATTAAAACTCAAATTACTTATCTGAAATTCGATTTTTATGCATCGAAATACTCAGAAAAATATTCTGCTTTGGAATATAATATTAAAATAGTATGTTATCGTTCAAAAAAGTAAAAATAAATAAATAATATAAGGTTAAAACAATTTTTTTTTTGTTAAGACTTGAAACCATGTAATAAAAATATTATCAAAAACGTCAATACTTTTTTAAATAATAAGTGTCTTACATTAAATGGATCACCTGGTATAGGACGTCGTTACAGATCAATGACAATTTGATTTTTCTTATAGATAATATATATTTACGAATAAGATGAAAAATTCTATAGAAATATTTTATTCAAACGCCCAAGAATCTACAATATTCGTCTAGTCTGGTTGTTCTTAAAGTCGCACATTATGTAACAGGATCTCATATGTTAAACCACTTAAACCGTATAATATGTTGACCAATTGAAAAAATGTTCATTAATATTTTTGGAAAAAAAAATCAAAAATGTAAAATGTCTATAAATATCTCCAACAGTCAAAATATTTTTGAAAATTTCAAGTACCTACAGTGATTTATTTTTGAGTTACACCAAAAATAACAAAATCAATTTTATCAAGACCTTGTTTTACGTAAAAATTCTAATTTAAAAAAAAAAAAAAAGTTTTTACCGAATATTTTGAAAATTTTTCAGAATTTTCTACTTTTATCCTTTAACTAGAACTAATTAGCTACTAGAATTATACTCAAAGTTGTAAATTGATACATTTTTACAGATCTAAAATGTAATAACAGACACAAAAATATCAAATCCATTGAAAAATCAATGCATTCATCGCTAGGCTTAGAATCTAACAATGTATCTGATGTCAATAAAAATATGGATGGACCAAATCAATGACTAATCTGGCAATTTATGTACATAGACATAGAATGTCAAAATTATACATAACAAAAAAATTGTATATTATCACAGTTGATTAATTATTTATTTTTTATATATAATCTTACAATAACTAAACATTTATAAATAATATTTACATAATACATGTTTAATGTATATGATATTTATTCTATACTCTATTCATATTAAGATGCGTGCATAAACACTGAATTGTGTGCAGAGGCGCTGCTTCATAAAATTTCACTTATGATGGTAAACTCTATAAGGGTGATGGTTGTGCCATCTGGGTTGTCAGATCATTTACAGCAAAAACTAGTCACTGCAAAATATGATTCTTAATGTGAATAGAGTATAAGATATATTAACTTATATTTTATTTTTTAATTAAGGTATGTACAAGTAAAAATAATTATTATGTCTTTTTTCTATGGTTTACATTAATAAGTATAATTAAAGTTCTTGTCATAATTAAAGAATACAACATATTTGAAAATAATGAAAATAAACAATGTGTTCAATGTACATAATATGTTACTGGCCAAACTCGATTTTAACATAAATTACTTTGTTCAAAACGCATTAGGATCAACCTGACTAGAATAATCTAGTTTTAGCCTAGGCTAATGAGTAATAATAAAGCATAAATAAAACTTTTAATATTATGTATTAATGATTATTATAAGAAGTTTATCATTTGTTTTTGAATAATTTGTTATAATAATACATACAGCTTTATTTACTGTACATTATTAGCCTAGGATCTAGGTCATGTTAGTCTGTTCTAAAGTAAACTTTAATATTAGTGAAAACTAGATTATGTAAGTCTTAACTGGTTGAATTATTTTAGACTAGGTCAAAATAATTTATCCTAACATCTGGTTTGGCCGTTAACATTATTTATACAGTAGGTAGTACAGTATGTCAATTGTTAAGTCAGTAACCCTAATTCACTATATGTATTGTAAATATCTTAGTACAGTTTTTTAATGTAATATATAACAATTTCCTCATCTATTTAACTATAGAAAAAAAAATTGTTTTCAAAATTTGATAAAAGCCAATTTATTTAGTTAGTTATTGATAATGCAAAGAAAATAACAATTTTGAAATTAGTCAAAATGTTTAATGAATGAGTGCAATTCATAGTTTAAATATACAACAAATTATAACATTTTATGTTTTTACATTTTCTAATAAATAATGTAAACTTAATAAAGAACATACTACTCATTGATATTTGATATTAAATTTTTTATTTGTTATTATAATTGCTCAAAATGTCCATCTTGAACTGCTTAGCACAAATCAATTTGATAGACCCAGGATCTTTGTAATGAAATTAATGTGTTGTTAGGAATATACTACAATTTTTTAATACATTATGGTCTTATGAAACTCTTGTGGAGTGCAAAAGGTTACACAATATATTTAGAATTTTACAAAAAAAAAAACACCATTGGTGTAAAGTCTGGTGATTGAGCTGGATATTTATTGATCCTTTAATACTAATTAATTTTTTGAGAAAAATAATTATTTAACTAATCTTTAACTTTCCGAGCATAATGTTATGTAATTTCAATTGAAGTATGGTAATTATAATTATCCTAATTGCAAAATTATGTAAATGATCATTTTTCAACGTTTTTGACATTTAATATTATGGTAAAAGACAAGAATTTATATTATATTAAAACAGACTGCATAACAAACTATATTTAGTTTAAATTTAGAAATATATTTGGCATACATTTGTGCATAGGGGCTTGTCAATACTACATGGCTGGTATACAGATAGTTGACTTGATAGAGGTGATAAACAGGCATTGTGTGCAGGTGCCATCAAAACCTGGATGCAACTGACTATATTTTTTAACTTAAACAGAGTATGCATCGTGGATTTGGCTTACTGACTTTCTAATTAATTAATTATCTGAATATTACAGATTTAAAAAATGCAGTTGGTTTGAAATTGAATAAACAATTAATGTATTAATAAAACACATTTTAAATAGTAGATTATAAGTATACAATAATCATAGCTATAATTAATATTTTTTACGGTAATTGTAATTCCTAAACTTGAATTTATAACTTTCATTGTTTCTATAATCTTTGTAATCTTTGTAATCTTTGTATTCCTTATAGTCTTTATAGTCTCTATAAGTAGGTACTAATCTGAAAAAAAATTAAATGTGTAATGCATTAGAAAAACCAAATCCCTCAATTTTTTTCTTAACAATAAAATATGTTTGTGTTTAATTAAACATAAATAGTGTTTAAAGTAATTTGTAAGTATTAAAAATATACATAAATATATTATATACAGTATTTTTTATATTTTCATTAAACTATAATCAGGTTAAGAGTAATCTGTCATCAACCAGCATTAAAAACTACAAATGGTAGGTGAAAAAATTGATGACCCAACAACAAAACCACTAACAATTACTTAAGGAGTTGACAATGTTCAAAAATGCAATCTATGTATACAAAAGTAATTATTGAGTTATTCTTAACCTGAATAGTCTAAAGATTTATTATTTCAATTAGTTTTTCTGTTTTGTAAAACATTTAATTGTTTATTAAATATGTTATTTGGAATGAGATAAGATTGTTCATGAGTTAATCAATATAAATTTTTTTTTTATAATAATCAACAAAATTATAAGTTAAATGATTGTTTAACATAATACTTAAAACATATAAATATTTTTAGTATTTAAATATTGTAAAATTAGGAAAAAAATGTTTTTATTACTTTCTTTTTTTAGATTTCTTTAAATGTCTTGGACTTTTACTTCTAGATTTAGTTTCTAAAGGTGTTCTACTTCTACTCCTTTTTTTGATTTGTTTTCTATAAGATGAATTCAATATAATTAACATAATATATGTGTATTTATGTAAATATATGAGAACTTGGGAGTAAATGCATACTTATTTGGAGTGGTTGAACTAATATTTTCTGGGACAGCAGCAGTTATTCCATTACTAGGAGTAGGCAATACTACTTTAGTTTGTACTATTGAATGAATAATAACTTCTTTAGCTTTCTCCTTAACATGATCATATTCTTTCTTTGATTCTTCTACTCGTCTTTCTAAATCTTCTGCGATAACCTGAAAAATAACATGAAACAAATATGGTTATACTGAACACACAAACTATGATTCTTTACTCACTTTTGGCCTAAGATAAAGTTTGAGTATTTTACGACAGATGTCCTGGATGTTTGTTTCATTTGAATTAAATAAAGAGTACCATGCTGGACTTTTTGGCAAAGGTATTTGTAATTTCCTGGCCGAAAGATATATACAGGCACAAGCAATAGTTTCTGGATCAAATTGAACAAATACATCGGTTTGTAATGAATCATTCATATAGTTCCAAGACATCTGCATTATTGATTGATGTTTCTCAAATCCAAGTGCCTGTAGGTACATTACAATGAGTTTATGTGGATGTTTAACATGCACGCAAAAGCCAAGCTCCTTGAGCACACGTCGTTCCGCTTTTATTACCTGCATCTTTTTCTGTACATAATTTTGATCAAGTACCAACGGCGAAATCAATCTGTAACAGTGGCGGGATATTTTTGGGTCTTGTTTTGGACTAATAATCACATAGAAATACCATAGTAAAATAATAATAAATAATAGAATGATCAACCACAACTGACTACATTTATTATTTATTCTGAAGTACTATTGTTATAGAAATACACATAACTATTTTAAATTATATGTATCAATGAATAATTTTCTTCTAAATCGTTTACAGCTATTTTTAATTTGATCTTCTTATTGAAATTCTTAAATCATAAATTATAAAATACTCCATTTTTTAAAAGTAAAATTAAATTAACTATTTTTTTTATATATATGTTATGGGTAGAGTATGAAAATGGGTGATGTACACATTACCCAGATAATTTACACCTCATCTATATGAACAGTATAATGTATACATTAACCACCTTAAATATGTACAGTGTATATATTATCCAGCTAATGCACACATTATCCAATGTGCTGTAGATAAAGTATGAAAAAAACCAAATCATATTAATCTGAAAAAAAATTATTTATTAAGTAAATTGGTTATTATTAAGTATTATTTTATATATAAATAAAATTTCAAAATTAAATAGGTATTTATTAGAACAGTTCAAATTCAGGTAGCATTTCGAGTTGCAAAGTATCCCAACAGATTTACATTTGCATTTATTTGATAAACATTTACTTTTACATAGACATTTTTTAAAACCTTGACCACCCAAAAGAGATTGTGCATTGGCTATTTCATGCAATGATTTTTTTGTAACAAACACTTCTTATTAGTGGTACACAACATACAGAAAATTAATTTCTTGAATAATGTTGAAGAAGTGTAACATTTTTATTTCCGAATTCATAGTATTGGTTATTGTTAATAGACAAAATGGCAAAAAACATATTTTGTGGATCACCTTTACTTCTGGTAGTTTGACTCTAACTGTATCGCCAACATTACATGGTGGAAAATTTGTTCATGGATCTGAATTTCATTTTTTCTGCTTGTTGTCCCAGTGACAATTTCAAATTTTTTCTTTCCTTTTCTATGGTCTCTGAAACACTTAATAAAAATAAACAAACATTAGTTTAAATACAACTTGTTGGTAATAAATATTTACACTTTGCATAGATCTCAAAGATATGTTTGTTCATTATCAAGAATACAACCACAAGATTCACAGTAACAAGATACTATATTGTCCTATTGAAAAAAATAATTTGAAGTTAAAAATGTAAACCTAAGCATAAGTTGTTATCACTTACAGAAATACTATAAATTAAATTTGAATTCACATATTGAATGTTGATAATCTAACATTTCGTTTAATAATTTAATTTAATTATCTGACTATAGAGACTATAGGTCGAAAAAAATACTTTATTTAAAAAATATTTTCTCCAAATCATTAAAATAATTAAATAAAAATATTGTATGTGAAAAAAAATATACCTCTTTATCGGAAACATGATTGTCTCTTTGGTCATAGTTCAATACAACACTTTGCAATATTTCTTCTTAACTCTTGTTCTGTTGTTAATTTTCTGTTTCAGCTGGAAGTAAAGACGACGACAGTCCAATTTTTACATCAGCTTCAAAAATAGCCATGTAAGATGATCTTTTAATACCATCGTAATAAGCTCTATTTTTCAGCAACTACACAAATCATAGACCCTCCGATCATGATTTACAGTTCTTTGTTTTCATCCGTATTATTACATATTCTATATATCTTGGTTTGCTCTCTCGACACTTCTTTGAGATTGACTGTGCTGTGACTTTTCATGAACAATTTTTAATGTGTCCCACATTTCTTTTAAATCATCTATTATTTGGTTTACAAACTCACGATCATTGTCTGATTGTAGTATCATGAGAGTTCCAAAAATATAAAATATATCAATAAGATATTTTGCATCTTCTTCTGCCCTCTGTTTTTAATGGTCTTAATTTAACAAATTTAGTTAAATGATCCTGATAAACCATAATAAACTGGAACTCTCCATCCCCCTACGACTGCATATTGATCAGATCAAGATGGCACCTACTGTTCATTTCTGAAAACACTATTGGTTTAATCACTAGTTCTTTGGTTTTAAATTTTTGCTTTGATTGACACAACACGCAAAATTTTAAATAGATAGACACTGCTTCTTGTTTTATATTCTTATATTTTTTTTAATTTCATCATTCATGTGGTATCTTCCACCGTGCTTATTACTTAAATGTATATTATGCAGCACATAATAAATTTTTTCGTCTATAGTGTAATATAAAACATTTGTAGTGCCTTCTGATATTGGAAATATCAATTTTTCTTCTTCATCAATACCAATAACGTTGCATCTCTTTGAAAATCTGTAATATTTATTTGTTTTGTTCTGGTTAATTTTAAGTTTTTAATTTTTGATAAAATGCCATAATATTTTGATTCCATTAAATACACCAAATTCTCATTTTTTTTATTAATTAACTTAATGAAACTGTCATAAAATTTCTCTTTTTGAGAACATATTTTATTAAACGAAGTAATAAAACTTTAACAAGCCGAACGAGCATATAAACACGAAAACAGATAGCACTGTACTGGAGTTTAAAACTAGCTATAGGTACACTATCGTATACATGTTTTATCATAATGTACTTAAATATTATATATACAAAGTACAATTGATATTTTATTGTATTTTATTTATCAAAGCACTTTATCCACTTAAAGGTAGATAATATACAAATTACTCGGTTAATGTACAAAATATGCACTATATAAATATTAGTTTTACTTTATCCAATGGGCATGGGTAGTGTTCAGGTAATGTCTACATTACCCGATTTTCATACATTACCCATAACATATACATTATAATATTATCTTAATATAGTAGTTGCTGCTTATTGGACTAAAAGTTAATTGACTCATTTGTTTACTGGATTTAAAATTCAAGTAGACTGGACCAGATTTACTAAGACAGACAATTTAACATAATCATAATACTAAAAACCATTATAATTCATTATTAGGTTGATTTTTTGTATGCTATTAATAATAAATATAAAAAATCAAATTTTCACTAAAAGCATATTGAATGAATTAAATTATATAATGTCTATTATTATTATATTTGTATCTAATAATGTATATATGTACTAAACATAATATTACATTCATTGAAAAATAATAACTTCCTGGTAGTATGAATAAAGAATGTTTAATATTTAAATCAAGTGAAGTTTAAAATTGAAATGACATAATCTAAAATACATTAAATATATTTAAGCATGATAATTATCAGTCTCTCTGGTAATTTAACAGTTTTTTAAATTTGTCCTGTTATCAAGTGCTTTAAATCCTTGACTTGATTCCACGAGCATTTTAAAGTTCACTAATTTAAATACTTAAAGCAGGTTTGTCCATATTTCATTAATTGTTTTAAACAATTAACATTCACCTTTAAACAAAAAAATGTAAAAAAAAATTCACTTCAACTTTAGATTTTATCCAAGTTTTTTTTAACATCTATAAATAGAAGTACCTTATAAGATGTAAAATAACCTTCAAATGGTTCATGACATATTCAAACATGATTGGCTATCTTGAATCCCATTGTGGAAACAACAATAACCATTTATCTGTGAAATTCTTTGTATGCTTAATACAAAACTTTTATGATTAAGTATAATCACTAAATAGAATATAGAGCACATAATATGTTATATCCATTGGTTTCATACTATACCTGTCTTTTTGATAAATATATTTATATATACACACATAAATATATATATATATATATATACATGTATATATTATATTTTGACAAACCCTAACAAGTTTTTTTGGAGGGAACCTCTTAGTTTATTTTTGGTTAAATCATGTAACAATATAATTTTTAAAGGGTCCAACAGTGTTCTTGACGTGACGACCATCAATTTCATTGTGAATCCACCACGTTCGCTTTCCTCTCCACAATTCAAACCAAGGGTAACTCACCCGGCGGTTAGCTGTGGAAAGTATCTGCGAAAACGCAAGTTATAAAATAAATTTGTGCATTATATTTGCACTTGGATTAACATTAACAACCATTGACTTTGTTGCATTTGACAATTTTCAAATAAACATAAAATAAGTACAAAACAATTGCAACAAAAACAATGGATTTTTGTGCACCCTACAGTTATCGCATTAAGTCAACACATTGTAACTTCTTAGTAATTTTAACTTAAGTATTTATAAGAATACAAGGTCATTCAACAAACATACTCACCCTCATATTTTCTTTAATTTGAATTTATTCAAATTCTGAATTATGGAATTTTTTATATCACACACACAGTGTTATAAAAATGTTTTTTTTAATAAATCTAAATAAAAATTAAATTAAAACGAGTAGTTTCTAAGTTATCAAACATTGTGTGTATTAAGGATCCATAACAAATCCATAATAATAGGTTTAAAAGATATGGGAGCCATGGTCATTTTAAAATTATAGTTACTAATATTAACATTTTATAGTTCTAGTATTTTACTGTTCTAGTATAATAAAAGGTAGAATATATATTGCATCTATTTTATGTTTTATATAAAACCATAATTAAAAACTATTATCTTTAGCAGATAACAAATAGAATTAATTACTCAGAAACTACTTTTATTCTACTTTTCTCATATTCATATTTTAATATGGTTGCATAACATTTATTTCAAAATTGATTTTTTAACAATACACATTTATAAATGGCACATAATAAGTTATATACAAATTTAAATATTTAAATATACTTAAAAAAGTTAAAAATGTCCAAAAATCAAAATTTGAATAAATTCATTATTAAAGGATACAATTAGGATTAGCATGCATGACCTGTTTATATTTATATATATAAAATAATTGTAATAATAATTAGTTATAAATTAATAACAGAATAAAACCAATATTAAGATTTAATAGAAATTCAAGTAAAAAATTAATCTTTTTTTTTAAATATGTCTAGTTTTTGAACTTCATAAAAATAAGATTGTTCTAGACTTTTTTTTTTTTTTACTAGTACAAATAGTTTTTAGTAATATGTTTCTATAAGTTATTCTGTAATTATTTATAGCTATAGAAATATTAACCCGTCGTTGGTGACGCTATGAGCATTTCGCTCACATTATTGCTATTTTGTGAACCATTGGCTTAAAATTATTTTGTTCATATTGATATTATTAATATGCTAATACAAGTTACTAATGAAGATAATAACGTAAAAATTAGCTAATCTATAAATAAACTGTCCATGTTATTTCCATCCAATGTCGACAGTACCGTA
>JACXSJ010001676.1:0-77142 GCA_014851325.1 Pentalonia nigronervosa | reverse complement strand
ACACACACACACACACACACACACACACATATATATAGGTGTAATATATGCGTATATTTTGGTTTGTGTGTGTATGTAGGGTTTGCTTTCGCCAACACATATGTGTGTGAGTGTGTGCGAACTCGAACTCGTGAAAAGTGTCAAGAACAATGGTGGCAAATAAGCCAAACAGGAGGCGGTACGCACTCGCCGCGGGAGGTGCGTGAAAGACTCGGTCGGCCGAATGTGTGCGCGTGGAATTCCGCCGCTGCCGCAGCCGTAAAAGTGGATCGCATACTGCAGCACCGTGGTGGCTTAAGTGGCTCATCGCCGCCGCTGCCATCAAATATCTGCCACGACCGCGACGTGTGTTCCGCTGCAGGATTTCGCCAATTTGTTCGTTCCGTGCTGTAGAAAATAACATATTAGCGAGCAAGTACCTTCGGTAAATTATGTACGGCGTCAAAATACTTATATCTAAGGTCTGCAGTTCACATAATTGGGCGCATCATGTATAATCAAATGACGGCCCATGAAGAAACGTTATCCGGCCAGCAGGCAGAAAATTAATTTTTTTTTAATTGTGAATTAAATGAGGTTTTTTATTATTTTTAATTACATTTTTATATTTCGCCTTTTCTTTTTTCGGATACACGTGTACCTACATACAATTTAAAAAAAAATTACTTGAACTTACCATAGAACTAATAGAAAATTAAATTACTGATTGCAAATTTATTTTAAAATATCTTTAGAAAAGTAGACTGATGATCATCTCCACTAAGAGACGTCTAACGTATGAAATTATTTGAATTATTTATCATTGAACTCAAATTTAACACATTCATCACAGTGATATATTCAATAATGAGGTACACTTGACAACTACTATACAGCAAAATGAGTTCCACAGTTTCATTTTATTTGTGTACCTATCTCTCTCTACAGGCTATTCCTTGTCATTGTTGTTGAAGCCAAATTAAGGAACATTAGCAGTTTCCTTTAGTGTTTTGTAATTTGTACACTCAGTATGTGTAATATATCGTTCTGGAGGATAGATGTTCTGGTTCTTTCTACAGTTCATTTACCGAAATCCTTCTCTTCTAAAACTACATGTCAAAACTCGTTATTTCGTTTTAGGTGTTCATATAATTTTTATTTTCTAAATGTTATAGTTTCGGTGATTTCTCATTTTCATTCAAATATCCGCTTTTATCTGACAATTTGGTATTCTCAAGATCCAGCGGGTTTTTCTAATTCTCTTCCAAAATCACATTTTTGTAGTGAGTAGTCTGTTACTCTCCTGTTTCTCTGAGGTCCACAGTCCAAATCCAAAATTCAAGACGCTTCATAAGACAAAAATGTCTTTAATAACTACGTCCTCGTGATTATTGACAAATTTTGATTTACTAATAGGTTCCGTTTCTTGTGAAAGGCTAGTTTAACAAAAGCTATGCATTGCTTTATGCCCTCAATACTTTTATTGTGGTTTTTAATTTGCCTACCAAAATAGCAGAATACATGATATTCATTAGCTGATTAATGACCTAAGAATCCTTGTCTGTAATAGCTAAGTTATTCTCTTGTTGAATCTTGATTTCTGAAATATATGATCATTAACATTACTAAACTACATATATTGGTATAATTTCATAACTCGTGACTTAATTGGATGTTAAACAGTTGTCTTGACCAAATAAAATAAATACAGAAGCAATTAATGCAAAAGAAATTTTAACTGAATTAATAACTGAAAAATCTCCAATATAAAATACTATGCAATGATTATGTAGATTCCAACCACTGAACTAGATTATATTAAAAATCAATGTTCAGAAAAATCATTAAACTTATTAAAAAATTATACTTATTCATATATTAATTGATACTTTTTATGTAAAAAAATAGAATATGTAATGATAATGTTCTTACATTATGATGGTCAGTAGTTATAGATAATATAGATATTAAAGTTATAGATCAAGGGGCACACGAGTACGCGCAAGCATTCGAGCAAATTAATATATAAATAATAATCGTCAAGTTGGTTTATTATTTATTGGGTATTCGCGGGTCTCCACACAAATTATGAACATACACTCGGTGTGTACACGATATTGTATTATATTAAATAGACACACATACCTATTATATATAATATATAATTAAGGGTGGAACGCCGTGTCTGGATGGGCGCTTCTAAGACACCGTGAGAAAGTCACAACAAAAGGTCGCACATGCTCCAAAGCGGCGAAATTCGCACGGGTATACATCTTCTAATAACATGATAAATGCGTGGCCTCACACAGACACGGATACACGTCTACGGGCGTAAGTTGGTGCGTGTTTAATGCCTGAAATACCTACTACAGCAATAGCGCTTTTCGGGGCACCGAAATGAGAAACGGGGGATTAACGTACTACCTAGGCGACTAGACTAGTAAACTATATCTAAAATAGGTAATTATTTTTTATTTTTTTATAATAGTTTGTGTTTTAGGTATTTGATTTATCTAAATATTTACGAAGAGCCCATCTTAGCGGGGCATTTAGCAGCGTTGTACGAAGCGGTTTTTGTGCGAACCAAAACGATGTGAAACCGGAAACGCACGCACGCGTAATCCAATATCATGATAGGGTAAGCCTAAAAACGGTACGCTCAGATAGGTTAGGTTAGGTGCCCGTCGATCGTTCACAGTTAATGATATTTAAAATTGGAGCAGTCGTGTGACCGTCGAAACCGTCGGCGAGCCGACTGCGATCGTGAGATGATTAAAAATAATTATTAATAAAAAAAAAAAACATTGATAAAGAACTTATCAGCCAATGTTTACGAATTAATATGTTAATGGTTATTGAACAGGTATAAATGGTATTTCATATTACCGATTATCAGTTTATCACTCATCTATAGCTATTATATATTAATTATTTATTATTACTCAATACAATAATGCAACTTTTGAAATATTCTCTTGCTGTATGATTATGACTAAGGTTCGAAATTAAATGATCTAAAAAACAATTAATGCACTTATAAAAAAAAATTGTTAAAAATTCCCAAAAAATTATTTATTTTAAAATTATTATTATTTAAAACAGTTGATAAATTTATTACACAGAAAAATACTATAAAAGTCACTCGAAAATTAGTTACAGATAAAATTATACGCAATAATGTAATACTAAACACAACAGTGCAAATAGTGCAATACAATTATATTGCGACTTCAATAAATACTTATCGTTTTATCCTTTTTGTGATATATGAAACAGATTTTGTACTTGAAAAGCATTAATATAAGACATTCAGAAAAAAATGCAGTTTGCATTGAAATCTACGCCTTAATTATGTCTTTAAACTTTTAGATATAATACACATTTTTTTTTTTATTTATATTATTCACACAAATTAAATATTTTATGAAAACAAAATTCATGAAATTTTAAAACCCTAATTATTACACAAATTATAAAAACAAAATGTATCCATTACCCAAGATTAATGACAATAATCGCATAATGTCAAGAACGTCATGATGTTATGCATAATAACTTGATAGGTATTTATTAATACTGATCAGACTATAATCATAAAGTGTCATTTTTTTCTTCAAAAACTTTTAGGCACCGATTACGATAGCATAAAATGACGTATATTTTTATCCGTAATGATTGTTTTTTCAGAAAATAACAGAAAAAACTGACTAAAAAATGATTTTTTTTTATTATTATTTGAAAGCTCGTATTACCAAAGCCCGACATATCCAAAATTAAACTATCTACATAGACTGTATATACCGTTGTAGTGTTACCGCTGTGCTTACAACCTCTGTCGATTGATATTTTTTTTTTTTTTTTGTATTAATCCTTATGATAAAAATTAAGTATACAGTATACAAAAATACACTTTGTACCGATACAGAAATGCCGGTAAATACGAATTACGAATTTGATGGGATTTTCAACGTCAACATTAATTGAAATAATTTTCACTCGGGGGCTCTCGTTACAGATTTCCGTTTATGAGTATAGGTTCCTACTATAATTTTGTAATTACAATATGGGTGTGTGTGTGTGTGTGTGTGTGTGTGTGTGTGTGTGTGTGTGTGTGTGTGTGTGTGTGTATTTAATATTATAAAATATGCATCAGAGTTTGGCCGGTTCGTACAACGTGAAATATTATAAAAACCAATTAAACCGTCCGTTCGTATCTTTTCAGAATCTATCTCGTATCACGTACGCAAAATATGAAAATGTGAATCTAATTATAACCGAACAATTGTATTACGCCGCAGGCTCAATTTCCTGAAATCAAATTTTGTAAATTGACACCATGTATTATATAACTATAATATTATATTATTATAATAATATGTACCTACGCAATGACAATATTATTATTATCACGGTTATGCATGTGAATTTTCTGAAAACTCTCCACAACGATGAAAACTCGTCCAACCAATTCGGTAGGTTGGTACATTATGCAGATTTTATATTACATAATATCCTCTATAGTACCTACATATAATATGTATACACGGCGATTCAAAATTTTTGTTACAGCCATTTTATTACATATAAATATTGAATGTACAGACAAATATATTATACGATAGTGTTTTGTTTTAGAAACTTCTAAAATGGATTTGTACATTTTATAATTGTTTACAATATTTTATGGTGGAGGGAGGGGGGAGTTTGGGCGTTAAACTATATGTTTATATACTATATATTGTGTAATAAGAACTGAGCATTGTCAAAGCTTCAAATTAAATGTACGCGCAGATTTTTAAACCGTTTATGTAGGTATAGGAATAATGATAGCCGAAATGTAAATAATAATAAATCATTGTATCGATGCGTTTAAGGTGCTTCGGTAATGTTTTGATTTGGCTTCAATGAACTTCACGCTGGTCTTGGGTAAAGAGTATGATTCCGGTCTAGTCCTTTTATGCTCCCATTGTTTCCTAATCGCCCGTTTCCTGGTAATATCTATCACTCGTTTTCATTGTCCTATTCACATTTTACAGAGTGCAGGCACAACTTTAAATTCTACTATATAATATCATTAAGGACATAATATAATAATCTACCTATCTGCTTCACTACAGTTTTTTCTTTTTTTGTAATTTTTTATATTCTCTATAGTCGTCATATTATAATCCTCGTATATGTGAAATAGTACCTATACTTGAATATTATAGTTTTATTTTAAGTGTAACATTACAGAATATTATACAGTTTTATATCACATTTCGAATATGTAAACTATTTATCGAGGGACGTAGCGACCTATTAAAACCATGCAAAGGGTGGCCTCTCTCTTTCTCTCTTTTTCTCTATCTCTCTAGGGAAACGATCGTTCAGTAAAAGTAAAAAGGCAACGGTAATCCACAATTTCTGAAATTTTTCAAATACAAAATTAACAATTAATAATCATTAGTTGTCAATATTTTTATTTGAGAATGAAAATTCTAACTTATTATAAGTAATTAATAATGTATATTTATATTATATAAAACTTTTATGAATTTTAAAGTGAACGATGATCTTAATATAAAATGTAAAATAATCCCAATATTTTTAAAATCGGGTATCCATTTTTTTATGAGCGTTTGACGTTTTGTTTTGACAAAATTGGGTATTCAAACGTAAAATTATGATTTCTCCTTAAACAGTTTTTGTTATTTTGTTGTGATTTTAAAATGATAGCAATCTACTATTACTAAAGTCATAATATTGTTAGAATCATTAATAAAAATGTCTAAATATTTTAATTATAATTTTAAGCTATTAATAGGAATATTAAATGTTATATTTCTTAATAGAGGTTAAAACGTTCTCTCCGTTCACAATCATTTATTGTTATTACATGAACAACTTTTATGTCATTTAGAGTTACAAAGTCAGAAGTATTTGCTTGTATAATTTTTCAAAATCTTATATTATATTAATATAGAGTCATGTACAATCCATCCAAACTAGATAATATCCACAGTATTATTATAATAATATATAATAATTACCAATGTGCAAATTATGCCCATTTTAGTAAAAATTGAATTTAATATTCATTATAATATTATATTTTCCATTAAAAGTGTGATAAATAGTATTCATTTTATTTTAATTATATTTTATATACATATAAATGTATTAATTCAATATATACTATTATATTTTATTCACTTATTTTGTTTTCTCCCTTTTTCATTCATGCATTTACGTTACGTTAGATCTTTTGCTTTTGATCTTTTGTCGTAGAAACGGATTTTAGGCAGAACGCAAGTTTATCGCTGGGAATTTTCTAATTATAGTACTCACACATTGCAGAAAATATTGGATTTTTAATATTATAATTTTATATATGCCCAAATTGGTTAGTCGTTGTGTTATATTTATTGTATCATTATTATATATATTACTAAAAAAGTATAATCATATAAATTCATTTGAAAAATTTTGACCAAAGTGTTGAAGTCTAGTTTTGACGTGTAGAATACTTATTCGTATTTTGACCGTGAACATACCGTAGACCGCCCCACAATAATATAGTAAAAAAATAAATATATTATTCGCATTGAAAACTAATGGACGACGCGCGTGGTACAAACAATATAGCAAAACATAATAATTTCCATATTATTATACATTTTTGTACGCGTAATGTCGTGGTATATTCGTCTTGCGACGGGCTGTAGCACCTGCGATTTCAAAAATTTGTCCGTAGCTTTGAATCGAGGTAATTTTACGGTACGATTAGAATTTTAATATTATAACCTATCGAAACGATATTTTTATTATTTGTATACATCATGTGCACCGTCGGGACATCGGGAACGGGAGCGATGGCGTATGCCGAAGACGTGCGCAACAGCAGATAAGTAAACATAATAATATAATACATTATATATATATAGTGTCTGAAAGTGTGCATTTATATTATATATATATATATAGATAGATATTTAGTTAGGTACGCGTGTTTTCGCACAGTCACACGGTGTTCGAGAGTGTAGTAACCTTAACACCATTATAACGTGTACCATCATTATTAATACGCGCGCGCACATACACTTTACACACACACACACACACACATATATGGGTAATATATTATTTGAGCGCGTACATAATAAGCTTCCACGCAGGCGGATCAAAGAATTTTAATTACGACGCGCACGGCCGGTGGCAGAGGGTGCACCGCACATATTATACTACCAGTACCTTTATAATATATACACATTCTGTGATATATTGTAATATAAATACGCGCGTGGCGGTGAAAATAAAGACGAATATTATTATTAATATATTATAGAGAGCGATCGGACGGCGGACGGACGAGTAAAGGGGTGCGAGTGCAGGAGCAGCAAGTGCGACGGGATATATTATGGTCGGGAGAGGGGGCGCACGAAGCCGATACATGGCTGAAAAGCCCCGCTCGTGCACGGGAATAAAGGGTGAAGCCGATTTCCGGGAAAAATAAATAGCGAAATCGGTTTTAATCTGAAATCCGGGGTAGCAGCTAAGTAGGCCGATGACGTTATCGTCTCTTTATCGACACGAATTCACAATGTATACGTTTATCGATAATAATCGTTATTCCAACGGATCACTTATTATTATTATCATCATCATCATCATAATTTTTTTAAAATTTTCATTTCAGACTTGAGATTTCAATAAGTAGACTATTATTATTATTACGATTGACTATAATAATACAATTATGAATAATATACAATAATAATATTATGGAATATAATATACGCGAACCATGATTGCGGCGTATTACACGGTGCTATCTTAACGTCATTATGTCACTATTATTTATTGTCTAGGTATCATAGGTGGAGGTTAGGTACACACAAAGATAAAATTGAGATAGCTAATCGCGTGCGCGGGACTCGTCGATCGAACAGCTTAATAATTATAGAATGAATCCGAGAACAAAAGTCAAACGAACTCTAGAAATTAATTAATAAAAACCGCGACATTCGATAAAAGTAATTTCATGTGTACTCACCTGCGCCCCACATAATATACGTACTAATACAGTTATATTATTATATATATATATATATGAATATAGCAGGGCTTGGAACGTTGAAGTGATGCTACGATTATAACGTTATTTGTGACAATAAACGTTTTAAATTTGTAAACGTAATTAAAACGGAAAACGGCAAACAAGAATAGTTAAAACCACAAAATAAAACATAACGATTAACAAAATTCATAATATATTACGTTAAACAGAACAAAACACCAAACGTAGTTTATAGAATATTATTAAACAAAATGTAACACAAAACGCAATAATTTAAAATCAATTTACTTAAAAGTTATAATATTAGTTTCATAGAAATATTTATTCCGCGTGGTTTAGCAATCAGTTTTAGTCTTCAACCCAAGAATTTATTATATTCCATATCCCGGTATCCCGGACCATTCTCCCCATTAGATATTATTTTTAACGATAAACAATAAACGCGAAATTGTACGTATAACGTTTTACTTCTGAATAACGATAAACTCAAAAATTGTATAACGTAAAACGAAATTTCGATTTGAAATTAATTATTTATTTGATTAATAGTATTATTATAATGTGTGCCACCTTAATTTTTGACGCGCCGTTAGCGTGAAATAATTTATAATAAGTACTTAGGTACGTGTAATATAAAGCACTAAACTGTTGAACTTACAAACAAATGTTTTACTGGCCAAGGATTAGTACAAAACGTTTAAGTCCAACAACTGTATGGGTACAAACGCATCAACAACAAACTGTCAATTATATCATAATTTTCATTTTTTCGTTACGCGAATAGGTACATTGTGTCATATTTTTGTTTCGTCTTGTGTATGACAAAAATTATGATATCATTGGTGATGTGTGTTTCATGCCCGCGGGCATGATTAATAAAATATAATGCAATACCTAATAGATATAAATTATTTATAATAATTAGCATAACGCTGGGTTAACGCTAAGGGTGTCGTTGAATCTATAGGTCGGGGGCTTAGCAAGTCCCTCCAAAGCAAATTGTAGACTCCAAAAAACTAAATTATATGTTCATGTAAAAAAATTGAATACTTGAGGAACATTACATAATTCTGAGGAATTATTAAACATTGATATTGATGCCATAAAATGTGGAATGAAAGTGGCAAAAAATTGTGTATTAAGATTAAATCAGGAAAGTGAAATCAAACATGGATGGTCTTCAACATGTTGTAAACCGTAGGGCTTTTCTCTATTAAAAGTTATACAATTAGCTCTCACATACCTATCGATTTTATATTTTTGTAAAATCATTTTTAAGGATTATTATCTTTAGTTTAATCATTTTAATAACTGAGAAACTACTAGTTCGAATTTTGAACTAGGTACCAATTATCGACATTTTCAAAAAAAATGATCCACTAAATCATTTACAGTAAAAAGTTTCTCATTTGGAAAAAAAAGGTATATACTCGTATCAGCACAGAACACACCTTAAGCAATACAAAAAATTCAAAATATTAAAAATTTGAAAATGCAATCTTTAAGTATATTTAAAAATTTCAAAAATCAGAATTTGAATTTATTCATTATTAAAGGGAAAAAAAGGAGTGAGCATGTTTAGTGAATCACTTTGTATATTTATATGAGCAGTGAGCATAATAATAAATGTTTGGTAGAGCGTCGGCGATCGTCATGGGTTCATTCGTACCGCGCTGAAAAACCGTTTGCGGCCGTTCAAATATCGAATATTAAAACCTTAATGACGTCCTAAATTATTATTTTCCTCAAATTACATAGGCGGAGGGTGACTTTTTTTTCCTCAAGTGCATGGCAATTGAACAAATCGTCGAAAACTACGATTACTCGGTCATTTCTTAAACGGCGTAACGCTCGAAAGCTCTCCCCTCTGTAGTGGTGTGTATATATATACATACTGCTTATACAAAGGGCTGAAACGTTTTAAAAAGACATCTTTTAAATGTATGTCTCGGATACGCTTTGTGTGTACGTCTTGTTTGCAGTTATTGTTTGTTTGATGCTGTTTATTTATTTATTATTATTATTATTATTATTATAAAGAACTGATGGTATGAAAGAGGAAAAAATAATAAGAGGAATGAGACTAGAACGATCGCCGTTAAGACTTAATTAAAACTGCATTGTTTAAGCGATATATGTAGATTATAGTTCAACGGTAGTACTTATAGTATGTGTTCGTTAATATACGCATAATACATATATAACATTTTTTTTTTTATTATAATTTGAGAATAAATATAATAGGGAATTTTCATTACTTATTTTGTTCCAATTAATCGATTTGATTTACCTACCTATCTATCTCCTTTTAATCATAGCTCGTGTTTAAAGAAAGTAATTTATAATTATTTTCAAAATTATTGCAAGTTACGCTTAAGAATACGATTACAGGATACTTAAATCACATTTAGTAGAGAGCAATTAATTAAAATGTATATCTTAGATTGAAGATAATCATTCAATAATTAGAGAAGTTATATTATTATGAAAGCCAAAAAAATAAATAAAGAATACTGATAATATATATGTAAACCAATGTATATAAAGACATAATAGTAATACAATTAAACGCTACTATATAAATTTATTTTTGTACCAAATACATACTTTATTATATTAACATTCTGATTATCATATACTTGCATTTGTCCAAAGTTTAGATTTTATTCTAGATTATTTTCTTTATAGTTTTTGCTTAAGTAAAAGTGTAAAATATTAAGTTTTTTTAATAATATTTAGTGTTTATTTTAAGTACATGTTTTGATATTGATAAAATCGTTAATATTTTTTTTTGATTGACACCGGCTTTAAAGTTGTCTATATCATTATTATTTTTGACAAAAATATGATTAATGTATGAATGATTAGAACCAATCGAAGTACTGATATAAGTATAATATATTAATAAATGATTTATAACCGAACATTGACATCCCGTCTGGATTATCTATTATCAGTCTTATTTACACAAATTATATTTATATTTTTAACACCTACAACACTGCTTAAACCAGTATTTTTTTTTTTAATTTTATAAAATATTATCTCAAATTGTCAAAAACTTCGTATTTACCTAAATAATATATACAAAACGCAGAGTATATTAGGTGCACAATGAAAACGTTGCAGGTATCACGTAAACTCAATACTGTAAACTCGATGCACGTCATAAATACTGTAATAAGCTTCCAGCCGCTAAAAAATCATAATCAAATATTACTTTTTTATGATTTTATTATGTTTACACTATAATTGAATTGCGTTATTATTGCTAAGTACCGATGTATGAAATAAATCACGGTATCAACATAATCGTCATCGAATATTTGAGAGCGATTCGCACCTTACATTACAGATTGAATTTATTGTAGGGATCAACGTCTCAAGTCCTGATTAGGAGTCAATTAACTTCTAAACGAGCTGTATAATGTATTATAATAATAAAGCGCTCGCAATAAATGACGTACGCAGAAAAAGTTCAAGCGTGATGACTTGAAATGTAAAAAAAATGATTTGTACAGATACAGTTTATTCAATCAGCCTCATAAGGTGAATACTGCGGCGATATAGTTAATGTAATGTTTCAAATAGCATATTGTTCAACGTTTTTTAATCCTAAAAATATGAACTTAAAAAAAATCTAAAATGCCTATATTATAATATTTTGGCGTTTTAGACGTGTCCTATCATAATGAAAATTAAAATTAATTATAACTCAAACCACAATACTATGGACAACTGTGTTAAATATATTATACGATATTTATGCAGTTATAAATACCGGTTTCAAATGTACCATGAAAGGACCATAAAGGACCAGGTGTAAATTATTGTTCTCATTACTATAACGTCCGCGGAAGTGGGAACTCATTGTTGAATGGGATACGCACACAAACGCTTTTTGAAATATTATATACCTATTACCTACAAGATTCGTTTACGGATCGCATTCAAGTAAATGCTCCCGGCTTTGTGATCGTCGCGATATTTGTGAAACATGATCTGGAGAGTTAAAAAAAAAAAAAAAACACACAAAATGAGAATTACACTGAACTAACCCGCAGCAGGTAATGCGCCGAGTATATAAAAACAACAGTGAGAAACGTTTTCTACCAACGGATGGAAGTACGAACGCGTTTTCAAACAGGTGAAAAACACTAAAAAAAAAAAAATTTTTTTTTGAAAAAACTAACGCAAATGCACCAAACACCTCCCCCCCACCCCCCCCAAAAAAAAAAAAAAAATATCGCGTTATACTACATAAATAAAATGGTTTAGCGCGATTATTATTTATTACTATCGGACGTATCGTAATAATAATATTATATATATATTGTATTGTGCCGTCCGCGAAACACGGCGGCGCGCGCGTGGCGGCGGCTGTCGTTATCCTTTTTGTTTACGCCGCACGGAATCGGTAAAAACTG
This sequence comes from Pentalonia nigronervosa, assembly GCA_014851325.1. Lineage (NCBI taxonomy): Eukaryota > Metazoa > Arthropoda > Insecta > Hemiptera > Aphididae > Pentalonia > Pentalonia nigronervosa. Next base: position 64,677 of record JACXSJ010001676.1, on the reverse strand, counting down.
AAAAATTTTCCCGTTCTATGCATGCGCGGCGGCCGTGTGCGCGCAACGCGTCTACATAATAATATATACATATCCGCGACCCGTCAAACGCGCTCGCACACACACGCGCACACACGCACACACGTCACACGCGCGCACACACGCACACACGTCACACGCACACACACACACACACACACACGTACACACGGCTACCTACATACACGATACGGCGTGTATATATACAATATATTTAGGTTTCCCTCGCGCGCGACCGACGCGGCGGCGGCGGCGTGACAGGTGAAATTCCCGAGCGTCGCGCCCGCGTGACAAATGATATATACGCACACGGGACCCGTCGCGCCGTTGTTCGGCCGTCAATACACACACACACACACACACGCGCCCGGCGGCCCGTTCTCGCGTACAATATCGCATACGCATAGGATATCCACACGCGCACACGTACGAGTATTGCACGTTGCTAGCACGGACGCGTGTCCCTGCCGACGGGCCGTCGCGCGTTGACCGTGAACGAACGTCCGTCCGCAACACATTGTATACACATATATTGTGTCGTGGACCCGCGACACCGCTGACACATATTACGCGCCACCCCGCCGCACGCGATATATACACCACTTATATCGTCAGTAGTCATATATATATATGCGTATGTGCAAGTATGTATATTATGTAACGCGCGTGCACGCGGTTCTCACACACGGTCGCGGCATGGGATATCCCCCCCCCCCACCCCACCCCAACCGTCGACGACGTCGCCGCGTCACCCGGCAGTGCCCCGGTGGTCGTCGGCGCGCCGCATACCATTTTTCACGCCGACGTCCCGAAAGGCAGATAGTACCTGCCAGCCATATATATATATATATTCATGTGCATAGGTGTAACGGGTTATGTAGGTGTCGCGCACGGTACCATGCACCGCGCCGGGCGCGCCAACCCTTCGAGACCTCCGGTTCGCGATGCGTCGTTCGCCCGCGTGTATAATAATGGTGTGCGTGCGCGGGGTGATCCACCGGGCGCCCGCCGACTGCCGTTTTTATATTTCATATGGCGGTAAATATTTCATTCGATTTCTTTGGAATTTTCGAGCTTACACTCAAAGGCCATAATAGTACCTATATTCGAATACCTGTACCTATATATATATATGTTATACAAAGTGCTGCTCTCAAATAAAAAACCTCTTTTATTATTTACAACTGTAAACAGTTGAGCGGACGATTTTTTTTTTTTTTTTAATTATATTCGTGTATATAAATTGAAATTTGAAAAAATGACTTCTGACATTTCAAATTGTATGTACTTATACCCCCCCCCCCTCCCACCACAACAACCTCGGGATAATAGTTACGATAATAAATTAAAAAAAAAATCATTCACTTAATAATTTTCTGAAAGAAATGGGGGTTTTCATTTTAATTAATAATAATAATAATTATATCACACGCCTCAAATATTATAGAATTCAATGTAAATCTATGTACCTAAAAGTATAGTGTTTATAGCACTTTACGAAAAAATTCAAAATTTGAATGAATGTATCATGTGTTTTTTTTTATGTTGAATAATTAAAATGGAAGAGTATAAGCTTGGTAAATCATTCTATATATTACACTTTACTTTATCGATTTCGGCCTAAGTGTATAATATATTACATTACACATATTATATTGATATTTATGAAAAATGGGCTCAAACGACTCAATCGTCATAGCATATTAAGTAAGTTGATATATTATTATGTATTATATACCTTACTCCGACAAACAAACAATCTTTTTGGCTGCGGAGGTAACAATATCATGTACATATATTACCATTAAGTACTACTAAAATATTATATCGGTTGTGAGAAGACGACGATGCGAAATACTTATTAATTATTGTTACATGATTTCATACTAAAAAAGTTTAATACAACACGTTTATTTGATTAACGATTATTCGAATTACAATGGTCGAATAACTGAAAATTTTGTTGAGAACATATTTTTACATATTTTTTCAACATTTTACTTTGTTTTGAACAGCGTTGTGTAAAATATAAACGCTCATACCTAACAATAATATTAAATGTATATGACTTTCACACGATTTAAATGATTGCCGGTTAATACCGTTTAGATACCTATATCTAACGGTCATGCGGAGTTTAAAGCTAAAAAACCTACATCTTCCGAAATATATTGGTTTAAGTATAGAGTTATATTTTTAAGTGTTTCAGTATAAAAAAACACATAATAATAGCACGTTTTTTTTTCATTCTTCAACCCCCGCCACCAAATATAAATCACTAGTTAAAATTTATAGTTACGACCTTTGAGTGCGTGTATTTGACCACAAAAACGTCGTCCGAATGGTGAAATGTCGGAGGTCTTCAATACTTAAAGTGTACCATTATATGCATAGTATATTGTACACGTATAATACATACGTTTATGGTATATTTATAGTGTATATCATTATGGCAGGTATACGTATCATAATATACCGCATCAAACGCACCGCGTTCGGGACACAAAAGGGGTGGCTGGCGAGTAACCACTTTTGTATACCGCTTGATGATGCTGCCTGCGATGTCTACTGCGATTGCTGCAGCAGCATATATTATTTTATAAGTGAACGAACGCGTTGGTACGCGACATACATGCAGCTATATAGATGGGTATATATATTATGACGTTATAATATATTAATATTATTATGATGTTATGTATTATTTTAACGTCAGCGTAGTGGGTGGGTGCCGGTAGGTGGAATATGTGGCTTGGTGGGGGGGGGGGGGTGGTAACTCGAAAATTAAATCACGCGGCGGTATATATACATAAACGGCATATAAGTCTTTGCGCGCGCGTATGTTTGACTCGCGATAAACAGATTAGCGCGCGCTCTGTACTCGTGCGCGGGTTTTCACCCCTCATCGATAGCGCACACTTACACGGTCACACATATGCGTGCGTATGTATGTATGTATATACGCTTCCGTTGGTATATAATATAATATAATATATTATATACTCGGGCGTCCGTCCGGAGGGAATAAATCCGTTACCGAATCAATTACCCGCGAGTCCTCCTTGTTATTATTATTATTATTATTAACTTTGGCCCGGGTCGTTGATTCGATTTTGATTGCGCGTTTGCAATCAAAGCTAAATTGTTCGGCGGATTAACGAGACGCGTATATTATTATATATGTGTGTGCGCGACGTGCGTGTGGGCGTTTTATCGGCCCGCCGCCGGCTTGGGGCTGACCGTAAGCAATAATAATGAAAAGGACGTATGTATTATTATGGACGAGAGTAAAAAACGCAAAAATCGCGTCGACCGTCGTCGGACTAGTGACGTTCGTAAAAAATATATTATAATATACTCGTGTGCCGGACCGTCGACCGAGAGCGAAAAGCGATTTTTTGCTCTTCCCACTCTTCCGCCGACCTATATCGTTTGCTATATATATATATATATAAAATAATATACTCCTCGTCAACCAGCTCCTAATGTCGCTCTTCTCTCCGACGACGACGACGACGACGACGATAATGATGATGGCGACGAGGATGACGGTGATGCTAATGATGATAAACGCCTTTCTCTATTTTCTCGCGAGTTCTTACTCTACGACGCCACACGCATTTAACATATATATATATATATATACATTATAAACATATATACGTTATTATTATTATTTTTTTTTTTAGAGCACGTTCACCGCTTACACGTTATTATAGTATATGTATATACGACGACGTGTGTAGATGATTAACCCGCACGTCGCGTTTTTTAAACGGTTTTTCATTTTTAAATTTTTTTTTTTCATTCTCGTCGTCGCCGTCGTTGCCATCGCCGCATAATATGACCTAACTACTTATTAATATAATATTATTTATACTGCGCAGTGATTGGCTGTTATATCGCCATGCTGAGCCAACTACAGCAGCACTACTTAATGTTATGTTTTATGAGCATTTAAGAATTTTTTTTTTTCGTCAGCACACCGTCGCTGTATATAAATATAACGTACAGTGTATTTTAATTCCCGTGTATTCTATGTATAATAGCTCTGTGCGAAGACCGTTCGCAAACATCAAGCTGTCATACGGATAGGTTTGATTTTATTTATAACCTTGAATTATTAAAAATTAATCACCTGATAATAAAAAAATAGGTAACTCGTTTTCAATGTGTGAAGTGTAATATATATTTAACTATATAATAGATAAACCAGATTTGTAATCAAACCATTTCCGTATTAGATATTCGGCATACCTACTATTTATTAACTGCTTCCAAAATCAATATAATATAATTATGTCATAATAATTTATCTGTAGTTTTTCTCTGTAATTTATTAGAAAGTAAAAACCCAATGAAAATAAGGTAATTATTCTGACACACGCGATATTCTATTAGTAATCATAGTAAATACTTATCTATTGATTAATTAATCCATTTGAAATATACAATGTGAATTATTATAGTGTCTACACCAGGCACGTATAACTAGCAAATATTCCTAGGGTGGGCCAATATTTTCTAGTTGTATTTATGTGAGCAAATTTGATATTTTATTGATACAATTATAAATATTTAATGTAAATAAAGTAATATTGTACTTGCAAATTATATTCAGCAAATAAATTTTTAATTCAGAAAAAAAGTTAAGAGCCGATAAAGGTAGGGACAAAAACGTGGGCAAGGCCAGAATTGATTTGGAGTAGACCGGGCCCACCCAGGCCCCAATTGACTTCGCGTATGGTATGCATTTCCTATCTCAAAAGGTTTTAATTTTTTTTAAATATTATTTTATTTTTACATAACTTATGATGTCATTGCAAATAAAATCATACTTTTATTTATACATTTTTAGTTTCATATTCCGAAGAAGAATATTTTTCGGAGTACTGCGATGGATAAAAATCGAATTTTGAACAAGAATTTAATTAGTTATATCTAAGTTTATACAATTTGGAAAAGTGCAGTAAGTTATGTAAAAATAATATTTTTAAAAAAGTGAAATCTTATCAAAATAATAGTGTAGACGTTTAAATAAATCACCTTATAGATGTTCACTTGGTATATCATAGTCTATATAGTCGTATACAATCCTACAAAAGTAATACATTTTGTGAGGATAACGTGCACTATAAAATTAGAATCTATGCGTTTAAATATTTAACATAATCATATTATTAATATTATATTGTGTTTGAAAATGTCATGAAGTATAATATTTTGAAATATTTCAATTTTTACTGTAGTTATAATTATTATTTTTTTATCTGGTCTTGTAAAATAATTAAATCAAACAAATTTAATAGGTACTTAATTGATACCTATGCATATTTCCCCCTTTTTTTCTATTTATAATATTTTTTATCATATAAAACTTTTATATATAATATTGAATATATGTATTTCTTTGCTGTAATATTTTTTTTTATTACAATCAATCAAAATGTAAAATAAATAATAAACTATTACATGTTAATATTCAGATTATAGTTTTCTTGCTCAAGATAACATTTATATGTATATTAAGAAAACAACATAATAATAATATAAATAACAAATCAAGCATTAAAAAAAAAACCCTTAGATAATAAGATATACCTACATTATGAGATCATGCTATTCACTGCATTCTTTTTTTATGTTAATTTTATTATTTTTTGTCTCTTTTAAATTCCGGAATACTCTATGGATTCGGGCATTGGTTTTATAGAAAAATTTAATTTTAAATATTTTTAATATTAAATTTTAATAGGTATTAAGTAAAAAAAAAAAACACAATGCACTTATACAATTAGGTATTTAGGTATTATGTACCTACACAACACTATTAACATTTCATAGTTCACTGACTTAAAAGTTAATTGTTAAATAAATTTAATGTGTGATATAGTGATTGTGCGTTGTAAAATGATAATATTATAATTATGATGTTATCTTAATATCTCCTAAATTGGCGAGAAGCTGGAATTTGTAAGGCAGCAAAATAGCGCATCAGTTAATAAAAATCCAATGTTTCACGTTTTTGTGAAATATTTCAGACTTTAAACATTGTATATGTAAATTTAATATTCATAGCTATCAATCAGAAATATCTAATTTTTATGACTGTTACCTACCTATTATGATTTAGAACCTAACTAATCGCGTCGTTAATTATTATCATATCGTAGTAAGTATACGGTACAGATAACGTATGATTACATCTCATACTTTCACAAGTAGTGTCATACACTCTGTCTAGCGTAATTCGTAGGCACCTATTTTTATTGCCAATTTCCGACCATTCGGGTTTAGTAATTACCGACGTCCAAACTATGCCGGAAACCCTTTAAGATATTACACGCGTATTTTGAATTTAACATTTAAAAGTGCCCCTTAGTTAGTTATAACTTATGGTTGGCAACGGCGTGGCGTTCCAAAGTGACTGTGAGACTTTTCCTGCTCTATTGTATTGTAATCGTTCAAATTCAAAATGAACAAAAAGTTATTTATTGAACTACAGCCGGGGTAGAATTTAAAACACTTAACGTATTTTATTGCCATACAGTTATTTGAGGTAATAAAATACATTATAGTTAATGTCTATTAAGTAGGTATATCTACTCGTATTATATTAATTCCAATAAAACGCGATCAATATGTCGAAATAAACTAAACTAACAAAATAATAAATAAAAATGAAAATTTTATATTATAATATGCGTGTGTACGATGTACACTGTTCAATAACCACCAACGATGTGTTTAAAAATTCCAAACGGATTATCCGTAAATGTATAATGTAGACGTATGCATTGTGATGACGCGAATGACGTGAATGACATGTAACTTATCAACACACACACACACACACACATATAATATACCTACATGATTAGTGGCCAAAAAAGCAAGCCACGTGAATGGTGGGGATTTTGTATAAGAATATTGTGTTGATGTATTATATAGGCATTTAATATGTAAATTATATTATATTATTGCTAGGCATTACGATATAATATATTATTATAAGTCAGAATCATCGTCATTTGTCGTCTGGCGCATTTGTATATCGCTATTATCTTATAACACTGCAATGGTATTATCATAGGTTCGTGCACCTACGTAGGTACCGGCTATTGTAAATTATATTATGGATTATACATAAAAAAAAATCTAATTTAATTATTGTGTTGATGTATAATATATACATTGTTTTTATAGAATTAAAAAATCCTGTGAATTTTCTGAAATTCGAATTACCCATAATATTTGTATACCAACAACTATAATAGACTCCGAAACGAATCTGCGATTGTATACCACTTTTCAATATTAGAGATTGTTAAAGCAAAAAAAGTGATTTTTTACACACTGATTTACACTTCAAATAATATAATAAGATGGATGCACGACCGGAATACGTATCACTTTAATACTGTGTTATAATAAATCTCTGCATCGGTACATTATTGTATACATTCAATATTTACAACACACACACACACACACACACACACACACACACACACATATATATATATATTATGTCCTATAGAATTCGTTGAATTTAGGCATATTAAGGTTAAATATTTAATGTATAAGGACGATTGTAAACTCAGCCCAAGTAAAAATAATAATACGCCAAGATCTTCTCGTATTTATCAATTAATAAAAATTATCTTATAATTGTTTTGAGAATCATTTAGCATTACCTAGAGGACACCACGAAGGCGATTCTCATTATGTTCCAAAAATTATTTTGTTTCATTTTAATTATCACATTATTAAAAAGTATGAAAATTCGTTATAGGAAATTTAAATTATATAAATGTAAAATTATTGTAAGTTTAAAACGTAAATAAAATAATTTTTTTAGTGGAAAGCCATATATTTCACGTATTTATTTACTCATTGTTTTTATTTTTATATACTTTTTAAGCATGATTTTTAACAATTATTATTTTTTTTTTAGTTTTGGAGTTTTAAAACTAAAATGATTCATAATAGAGTCTATTGGATAGTCTGTTGATTTTAATATAGGTTTTGGTTTGTATTTTTTTTTTTTTTTGTTATGACGGAATATATATTATATTGTATTTGACACACTTGTCAGTATATGTTTATCGGTGAAAATTGTCGGGCTAAATTTACATCAACTTTTTAAACCTGAAATTTCCTTGCCGAGCTTACAACAAACAAGGTAATTGCGGCCTAGTTTACATTTGTCATATAACTATCAGATATTGTAATTTTATTTATGTACCGCATGGAGCATAGAAGCCTCTCATAAACATATTATTATGAAATATGAAATCAACTTCTTGCAATCATACCTCTGACCTATTGTATGATCTAGTGAAATACCTCCCATTTTCACCCATTCCTGAGAAATCCTGGGACACTGCATACAGTGACAGTTAAGCTATCATATATATAATTAAAAATTAAATTTAATATATATTATTCTAAAGGCTAATAACTATATACGCAATATATAGTACCTATAGAAGACTTATTTAAAGCATAAAATTTTAAATTATTAAAAAAACAAATTCTTCGTGTACACGCGATTCGTCAGCTGTACATCGTAATATATATAATATAACACACGAGGTGTAGAAAGTATAATGGCACGTTTTGACGAGGGAAATATAAGTCAAGTCGTAATGTCCGCTGCGGCACGTATATAATATATACGATTATACATCATATATAATGTACACCGCGTACTTATTACAAACGTGTTTCATACAGTCAGGTACCCGCGTATTATTATATACATATATATATTATATATACACGGTACTCACACACACCTGTATATATAATAGGTATATAGCGTCTTGACGAAAAAAAAAATACGGTCGCATTATGCCGCGTGTTGTGAGGAATTACCTATATATTATATATATATATGTTCGCACATAATCGCATACGCCATATATACATTTAAGCCACACCATATTATATACGATGTGTGCGCATTCGTTTGGCGTATATATATATATATATGCATGCAAAGTGTGTGTGTGAGATCGTATATAATATTATGTACATATGTACAATAATAGGTGGGTATATACGCGTATAATATGGTAGCTGTTGCAGCCGACTACCGCTGCAGCTATCCGGCGGAAGACAGATGTGGGTCATTAATCACGGAGTGCTGATAAATTTTAATTACGCCGCGAGTAATTTTATTTTTTTCTCTCTCTCTTTATTATGAGGCCGACTATACACAAACACAAGCACACACACATACACACACACACACACATATATATAAATATATATGCACACGTACACTACGACAAACGCTGACGGCAAATCGTGCGAAGCGGTTGCGGCGGCAGTGGCGGCGGCCCGCGGTCCAAGAAACGCGGCGGCGGCTGAGGCCTGCTCTGTCCCGCCGTCTCTGTCTCTCACTCACTCGTTCACTTACTCACTCACTCACTCGCTCTTTCTCTTTCCGCCCGCGTTACGAGGACGTCGCCACCACCACCGCCGCCGTATGCTTGTCATGAGACTTCAATTAATCAATGATAAAACCAAGATGGCGTGTACCACCGCCGCCGTTCACTCCTCCCCTCCCCTCTTAACCATCACACACCATCATCTCGTACGCTCCGTCTATAATATACATTTTATATATATCTCTCTCTCTCTCTCTCTCTCTCTTCTTCTCATTCCCGCTCTGTCACTCCGAACGACTCGTTATATACGAACACACACACACCGCTTTGAGTTTGAAATGAGCATACACACACACACACACATAAATAATATTATATATAATTTAGTATGCCGTCCATATTGGCGTCCGATCGCCTTCGTGCATATATAACTGTAGCAGCTTCCTCGTCCTCTCGCCGAGCTCAAAATCCTGCTGCAAGAGATTGGGTTTTCAACGTTTTCTAATAGAACTCCTTCACCTCCTTCCCCCCCTCCCCGCTCACACAACCGTACATACCTACGTGGGTATATAGACCTCGTCGCACTGCGGGTCCTCCTCTCCCGCGGCCGTTTTAAAATAATAAAAAATTCGCTATAAAAATAATTGTTTACTCGCCACACACACACACACACGCACACACGTACAAATAAAAACACGTGATAGTGCAGCTTGTTTAATAATATGTGTACATAGTAGGTACGCTCTATTATCCTCGTTCGGGAGTCTATTGTTTATCGCACCGATATCGTATAAGATACGTGAATAATGGCCACAGGCAATAATACTATGTATACCTATTGCTATTATTATGTAGGTATTTTAGGTTGGTGACTCTACCTATATGATAAGTGTATATAACACATCGATTTAGGTATATCCTTCGACGTGCGAATCTACAGGTCACGCGTCTGCATATTATTATAATTTTTAATAGGTACAAATATATATTATATAGCCTGGTAGTAAATAGCGCCAGTAGGTGGTAGGTACTTATATATAAATTTTTTGTAATTCATATTGGCCCAGCTTGAGACTGTTTCTATCGCCGTCAATATTTTCCAAGGAGCCTGTAGAAGGGTTTGGTACAACATATTTACCTAGTTGCCTATGATACCAACCTACGTACAATGCCCAACTAAAACTGGATAGAGATATAGATTTTTTTTTAGAACACAATATACTAAGACCAAGAACGTCGGTCCATTTAAATAATTTATTTTTACAGAAATACATTTTTAAAAAGTCTAGTTTTACTAAATAATAATTATTGTGTACCATATTATTATATTTTGTATAATATAATATTGTAGGTATCGCGTTATCCGTAGAGCTTCATTGAAAGAATAATTAGAAGAATTTTTAGCCAGTTGGCAGAATATTATAGTAATGCGGTTGATACCACCAGTTTTTGCAAATTTTTCTGGAGAGGTTTTTTGACACTTGTAATAATATGTGAAAATAATAAATATACGTTTTGATTATAGATAGGTATGTGAAAAAAAAAACTAAACTAACATATTTTATTGATATTTATGTCGGTAATTCAATAATTATAATATGAAAGTACTGTTTCTTATTATATGCCTATATAGATACAATATACAGTATACCTATTGTAATATGGCGATATTTGAAACAGAAAATCACGGTTTATTTGACGAGAAATAACGACGCGGCAACAACAACATCGTTGAACTTGATTACTCAAAGTAATATTGTTTTTGGTGCTTTAGTGGAGTTCGTCAATATACTAGCACGTAAACCGCGAATGGCAGGGAGAGGAGTATTTTGTTCAAAAAGAGTGCGCATTCTATTGTTTGCGTCTTGCGTGGCTGCGTGTGCATATCCTTATATTCATCGAGACCATCCCTCTCGCTGCATGACAAAGTAAAAGTTAAAACCCAACGAAATCGCGCTTTGTTATCGGCGTAATTGACTTATTTGAGGACGTTTATGCTAAACAAAGTCTGCAAAAATTAAAATTACGCGCGTGTGTGTGATCGTATTTATGTTTATATATTTTTTTTTTTGTTTTTATCACTCAACAAAACGTCAAGTTAGGTACATTAGTAGGTATACTGTACACATAACAAGTAATAATAATAATAATATACTTGTTGTTATTGTTTTTACAAACATAATTGTATATCTGTTCAATGCTGTAATACATTTTAACAGAATATTTTTTTATTCATTACTTAAAACCGTGTCTTATGTAGGTGTTGTGTGGAAATATTAAAAGATTTATAGGTGTCAAATTTTGTTCATATCATTCAACATACAATTAAAATGTGATTATCTCAATATTATGAATTTTGTTACTTTAGTTGCAAATAGAATATGCTATTACTATTATGCCTTTCTACCTCAATAATCAGTTTTTAAATATAAGTTAAACTTCATCAAAACGTTATATACGTTTTTATATTTTAATACCTATGCAATACAATGTATTTTTCGGAAAACTTAAACCGAATTTACCAATGATCTAAATTTTAAATGAAAACTTTTGGAGTGAAATGCACGTTTCACACATATCTACAAAATGCATAATATTTAATTGATAATTGGTATTAGGACATTAAGGCATAATAGAATGCAGGATGAAACGTGCGAGTATTACATATGATATTTATTATAAACCTGTCCTTTAGTTTTGCGGTCCACCAAAATGTTTCTTACCTATATCTTATACAATATTGTAGCTTTATAATAAAAACAATATACTTTAAGTGATGATAAAAATCTATTGTCGACATTTTGGAAAAAAATAATTTACATATGTCATAGAATCGATAGTTATCGGAGTAATAGTAAGATATTGTGTACACAATATTATAAATAGGTAAGTCCTATTGTAAGTACCCATCCTATACATATCTGTAGAATAAAAGTATCTAAGCACAATACGCGTCATAGAAAAATAGAAAGGTACATAAGGTATGAATGATAACATAAGATGAATATAATAGTTAGTAATAGTTTTACATAAAAATATAATGGTTAGTGATAGTTTTACATAAAATATAAGTATAATATTTAGTCTTATAATTATTATACTGTAACGATTTTTTTTTACAAATCATAAAATCGTAATATATAATCATTTTTAAACCGTCAAAGCAAGCCCACAAAATATATTTTCCAAAGCTATGCTATCTTGCATAATAATCATCGTCATAAAAAGTTCAGTAACCCGGAGACTATAAGTTAAAATTTAGATTTACAAACTATCTACTTAATAGTAGTTTTTAGTGAGAAAAAATCGTAGTTTAAAATAAATCGATAAAAAAATATATTTCATACGTCGTATAACGGATAATACTCGACTTAAAATAATATATTGACCACATACTCTATAAAGCAGGGCAGCCAAGCCATGTAATAATAATAATAAACTTTGAAAAATGTGACTAACCGTGTGTATATATATATATATATATATATATATATGACGTGTAAGTCGGTCGGCGCAATATTTGTTGCCGCATAGCCGCCGGTCGGTCGCGCGTAACGGGGCGCGCGTGAAATATTATAATATTAGTCATACGCCGCACGGGCGATATGACGTGCGGTCAAGGGGTGTGTTGTGCGCGTGGTAAACAGAAAAGAGCGAAGTAAAAAAAAAAAAAATAATAATAATAATAATAAATAAAAATGCGTTCGCGGGGGAAGGAGGGGGGCAATCGATTTGGTTTTGACGGCGGCGGTCCTGCACTCGAATATTATTATTATTATTATTGCCTACCTATATACACACATATGATGCATTGTATACATAATAATATTATTATTATGATGACAAGGCGCGAACGTCCGGTCGGTGGGGTGGGCGCCCGCGAAGTTTTGACGTGCGGCCGATAAGCGGAGAACTATGCGTGTTATTATTATACCTACGCTCTAAATAAATAATAATATTAGTATTATGTTTCGCTCCCGAGATTGTTGAATGTACGGAACACGATACGATGAACAGAGAAGTCGAGCGAAAAGACGACGTGTACCCAGCGCCGGATAGCGAGATGTATTAGCGGCCCGCCCAGCTTTAGGATTTCTGACGATTGATTACAGCTGTAGCAGTAATTAGATTCAATTATATCTTCCACTAAATGTTTGTACTAATTCATTATTATCATATAAAAATAAAATTACGAACAACCACTCATAACCGGCCCGTATTTTGAGTGTATCGCCCATAGATAATAGAAAAATGGATAGGCCACGTTAATGCATACAACGCGGTTTTTAGTGTGGAAGAGAAAAGCGGTCTTTCACTTCCGCATAGGATCGATTGTTATAGGCTATGTTCAAAAAAAAATAATGATAATATCAATTTAAGCGTTGAATTTAATTGATAACATTCAATTTGTATCTATCTATTACCCAATATAATCTCAAATAAATTTCCAATTAATCCCCGTGTGATAAGGATGCATAGACTACCCATTCTTCTATTACCTACGGTGTAACCGAAATTTTCTCGGTAGCTCACCGGCCTTAAAATAACTTACTTATATCACAATTATAAAGATAACTGTGACCAAAACGTCCTGCAGTTTATGATATCAGTGTACACACAACACCTATAAAGAGCGTATGTATTTCTAATATGTCTATACACAGAATCTATGTGTGCTCATACACAGGATGATTTGGAAAGCTGCTCATCCTCCCCCATTTAACCTCGATAATGATGGGTTTATTTAAATTCTAATTTTTAGAATTTTTAATCATACGTATTGCAGAAACAAGACAATTTTTTCAAATAATTTTCTTTTACATAATTTAAGAGAAATTCTGTGGTTATACAATGTTATTTTTATCAAATAAATACAACCCTCGTTTACTACTTATGTAAAGTGTTACAAAGATGATTTTTTTTTTAAAATCTGACGCGACTAAATCGATATTTGAACGAGTAGTTTATGATTTATTTGACCTTATGTACTAGATAGTATTACTGATACTAATAATATTGAATACACAAATGAAACACGTCATCAATGATGAGCATAGTGATGATTAATAAACAGCAATTGATTATCGTGAATTGTTCGATAATCCCATTTCCGGTCATTCCTGGGTATTGACACCAAATCTCGGGAATTATCCAACCCTATTCAAGTCGTTTACCTATATATTATAAGTTATACGCCATATAAGCTCATACCATCTTATATTATATTTGTCGGTTACTGTATATACCGGGCGGAACGATGTCCGAGTTGAGGTCAAGTGTTTATTCGGTTAACAAGTTTTTATATTATGGACCTTCTCGATTCGTTTTTATTATTTTAAGTAGATTTTTTTTGTGTTTGCAAGTCACGCAATCGCAGAACAGATATAATATTTGTCTATACTGACTAATCTTTAAGGTGGTACATTTTGTATGGAATATTCGATTTCACCCAAAAGCTTTTCATATAATACTGTTGTAGTACACAATAAAAAGTATGCAAGTTAGTGAAAACAATTAAGTTGATTTTGCTAGTTGAATTAAATCAACGTTTAGAAAGATAAATTATAACTTATAAGTTAATAGTTAACAAAATAACAAACAATATTATAAGTGTTTAACCTAAAAAGTTCAAAGTTAATATAGAGAGAAAATATTAATTCAGAGAATTTAATTAATTACTTTTAATTACCATCTTTTGTCAAACATACCTACTAATTGTGTAATTTTAAAATGTTTTAAATATTAACTTGGCATTTTTTTAGTGGACCTATTCTACTATTTCTTCTTATAGCAACACTATAACTGTAGTGATTTAAGTAACCGTACTTTTGTAATTTATATTTACTAATCAAAAAATATTAACTATATCTTTATTTTTAATTAAAATCATTCTGTATACAGCCTGGAAAAAAATACAAAAAAATATTGACTGCAAATAAATAATAATAATTAATTTTAACTACAATTACAGGTGACAGATTTGTATACAAATGATTTAAAGATAAGGTTTTTTTATTTTAAATCAGTTGTAAAAAACTAAATTATTACAATTAATATTTTTTAACTTAGATTTTAACATTTAACAAGTTACTGTTCACCTTTGACTATAACTTTACTTATAGATAGTATTAATCTAAATTACTAGTACGATACAGAATAATATTATTTATCATAGGAAAATATAATAGTGCATGCAAGTAAAAACTAACAACAGTATTTGCTTTTAGACTAAACGCGACGTATAGGTACTAGTTAAAAAATCAAGACTATGTAAAGTATGTCCACCGTAAACGTCGAAAACGGATACCTAAAAACGGCGCAATTGCTATTATAATTTGTAGGTATATTATAATATTGTTCCATATTTCATTAAATTTGTACGTATACTACCCAGTGAATAGTGATAATTAAATGGTTTTACATAGTATAATAAATGTTACATATAATATACAATTTTATGATTGATAAGCGTTGAGCAGGGCTCAGGTCTTGAGACCTGATAAACGATTAAAATATAACTACGCAATTTACGCGTGATAGCTGTACTTTTAGGTACATTTTACCTTATATTACTAAATGCATTCGAAAATACAAAAAATGTAATTTATGAATGTCATACTGCCATAGTAATGAAAAATATGATTATATTATGTATTTATGTAGTAAATAATAAGCAGTTAAGTTTATTATAATCTAAAGTACATTACACGTATGTAAATATGTAAATATTTAATGTATACGTATAAAATTTAAAATATTCAAAATCTTTACAAAATTCACATACATAATATTTTTCAGTATTGATTTTTAGATTCGTGATAAATAGTAATGTATGTTCATTATGGATCTGTAAATTTCAAATTCTAAGATGTTTAGAGTTTCACGTTTTCAAGTTAGGCGTACTCTGTCATGGCCGATATGAGTATTATATCTGCCTACATCGTAAAAATATCTAATAATATATACTTAAAGTGCCTAGCCATTATCTCTTTTCATCCATTATTTGAGACGCTTTTGACAACCATTAATCGTACTTTCAACTTTGAAAAACCACCTGTATCGTATGAGGGTTATAACAGTTACCGTACAATGCGCCCCATCACTTTTATTAGTATTTATAATATATAAATAATTAAAAATTATAATCTCTACTATTTTGTTAAACGGAATCTAATCTTGTTAATCTCTGTAATTTGAACAAAGTTATCACTCTCCGTAGTTTCAGGCCAAATATCCGAAACAGGTTTTGTTGACACATATTTTTTATCTTATCCAAATAAAATTGTAAGAGGTCACACATTGTAATAAATATACACATACATATTATTATGTATAAATTAATTTAATTCATATCATATTGCATCCAAGTCGAGTTATGGCAGCTATAAGTGATCGTTTTCAGATCGTTTTGAAATTAGCTCACTATCGCATCGTGCATTAAAACAACCGTCGCTGTCGTCAATGATATAATAATAGTGTTTATTAATTTACGAGTTTGTCGTGTGCATATTACATTTTGTTTGTTTTTATTTGTATTTGTATTTTTTTTTTTGTATTGTATAAGTAACATTGTATTGTGTTTTAAAATTTAGTTGACAGTCTAGTGGGTACTTATTTTGTTTGAATGAATACAGTATCAACAACGTGAAGTCAATAGATAACTATTTACTGTAGAGGTACCTACTGCCACTACCACCACCGCAGTTTGTTTATAACAATGATGATATTAAAACCGTATATTATTATACATAAATTATTATGTTATCGTGATATTATTATTTACAGTACATTATACTTTTGAAGACGATTAGGACGAATAAAATCTAATTACTTATACAGGCGGTACGCATAAGATCCATCATTCATTTTGCAGTGGTTATAATAATGTATTGTACTCGAATAAAACTTCAATCGTTAAACGCCAACATTTAAACATCGGAACATTATGAATTATAATATTATTAATAATAAGATCGTTTATTTTGTACTTTTATCAGTCAAAAACAAATTCAATGACGCGAAAGTCACTGTTCGCTTCGATCGGCAATAATTTTGCAAAAATTATCACATAGGTGGTACCAGTTTTTCTATACTACAAAAAAAAAAAAAATCATAAAATTACCATCATTGACACACAGCCGTTTTAAAAAAATAATCAATATATTTTATGCAGGTTTCTACAAATATGCAGGATGATAAAAATCTATAAAATATAAATTCGCAATGTTTTAAATTATATATTGTGAATTTTTTTTATGGTCACATAGGTTTTGTAGGCCTAGTGCTTTCGTCACACCATGATATATGTATTATGCGATTGCGTCTATGTAACGTAAATTAATTTTCCCAATCGATCTATCATTATCATCATAGTCATAATCATCGTCGTTGTAGCCATCACCGCGTTATAAATTAATATATATTATATTACATACATTTTTAACGATATTGATGCAAACCTCATATATATATATATATATATATATATATATATATATATATAGCGTCCGATCGTTGTTCAGTATATAATATATATATATGCATAGTATTATCTTTTATATAATAGAAATCGATTATATATTAATGTTAATGGATATCTATTGTGTTGTTAAATATATGAGCGATAGTATGTGGGTCGCTCACTCGAAGAAATTGTTTTTGTTTGTTAAAACACTACAGTATCCATAACGCAGCCACAACCTAGCAGTGAAAGAAAATACAAAAAACTAGTGTTGGGAAATATCTTGATAAATTTATCTAGATAATTTTCAACTCGATTATATTTATCTTCATCTAGATAAAACTCTAGTTATCTATGAGTACCTACCTACATAATTTACTTTAATGGATAAAAAATAAAAATGAAAATGAAAAATACTATTAATTGTATTTATATTTTTCTGTATACTGTATACCTATTACACGGAAAACAAACTTTGGTAACATTTATTATTAAATCATGCATTTCAATATTGAATGTTCATTATAATTCTGGAGTTTCAATCGTAAACAATGAAAACACCCAAAAGTATAAAATATTATTTAATGCTATGTAGTAAGAGCAACTAATAATAGCAAAAGTGAAAACATATATCCCTGTTACCCGCCACTGTGTGACGACGGTCTTAATTAGTTGATACCCGATTCATATAATTATGTATAAAATATAAAAAAATAGTTATTAGTATTTCTTTTTTTTTAAACCGATGAAAATAAACAAACATTCATGGATAAATAAGTATAATTTATTCTACATAAATGCCTACATAATGTTAGCAACTAACAATTTTATATTTATAATACCATATTGGAAGCTGTTAATATTATTTCCACTATTCATAATTCACCGTCCTTAGTAATCACTACTCCAATAATGCATTTATTTATTGAGTAAGATGATCCAAGTTTTAACACCTAGGCGTAACAAATAAAACTTTTGATATGATTTTATGTTGCAGATAAAATATGGTTTGAAGTATTATTATTTTAATAGCATTTATTATTTCTTTATTTTTTTCAAATATAAGATTTTTGTATTATTAAATCAGAAAATGACTCTTCGTATGTTCTGATGAATTTTATTTAAAAAAATTATTTAATTTTTTTCAAATGTAAGCCTTTTTTGTTGTAGATATTAAGTCAGAGATCGACTTGTCATCTTCTAATGAAGTTTATCTTTAAATTGTTTTAAATGATGCATTTTTTTTACCTAATCCTTGTATATCTTCGAATTCGTAGAATTAAACATGAAATTATCTGATATTTATCTAGTTAAAATTTAGTATAATCATCTTTATTTTTATCTAGATAAAATTTAGTATCTATTTTTATGTAGATAAATTATTAATTATCTATTCTCAACACTGCAGAAAACCCCAGAGAAAATGATTTTTGCTCATCGGAAACGGATACGCGAATTATTTAGGTGTTTGAAAACCAATGTCTGTTTAAATTTCACAGCATAATGATTTTCGTGACAATAATTCATTTAATAATAATAGATATATCGTTAAACCGATATTGAAACTCTTACCTCAAAACGAGCAGTAAATATAACAAGAGAAAAAAGCAATAATAATAACAACATTTATTTGAATCTTGTTGGTTGTTTGTATAATCATATGCACTGGGATGTTCAATGTTTTTTGAAAACCCTTTTTTATCATAGAAATGTAAAAAAATACTCTATCGGTCGGTGCAATGACCAGGTACATCCAATGGATATAATGAACAACCTATTTAAACATTTTTATTTACGTTATTCTTTGGTGCAATACGTCTGCAGTAGTCTTGCCAATAGCGTAATTAAGAATTTGTCCTAGGGAATAGAATTATTTTTACATACTATTTTCTCATCTACATTTTCTCTAACTATTAAAGTGATATTGTGGTTATCATGTTTTATCAAATAACACAACACAATATCGTCTAATAATTACAATATTATTAGAACTTAATACTTACCTCTTTATGTATTATAATAAACAGAATTTATTTTTTATTTCATAAAACATACATAATATTTGTTTGTAATTTATATAACATTTCCGTACACTAACCAATTACAATAATTTAGAAGTAATTTGTTGTTCAATTGATTAAAAGATATCATATTGGAAAATGTTGTAATTATTGAGATATTGCCTTGAGCCCTTAAACAATTCTAATCGTAAATATCATATTATTATTAAATTAATTATATTTCAAAACATATAACACCAAAATTTTTTAATAATTTATCAATAAAAAAATAGAATATTTTTTTTTTGTTTCATTAAAATTTTGAAAATTCAAACATATTTTGTTATTGCAATGGTTCTTTCATATCATACTGCATATTATTTAGTATAGGTAGTAGATATCGATGCATTACATTTTTGCTATATAAATAATAATGGCGATATTAAACTTATTAATGTTATTCATAACCACCTGTGTTCGGGAGATTTGGATTCTGATACTCATCACGGTTGTATACAAGGTGATGTTTTAAGCTCACCCTATTTTTTTTTTTTTTGTTTAATTTATGGACACTTGCTTTACATGTATAACATAAAAAAAATATTTTTATTTTTTTATAGTGAAAATATCCCTTAAAATGAAATCGTTTATTTTCTACATTTTTTTGAAGTTTTTGGAAATTTGAATATTTTCTCGTTTATCGTAATAAAATAAACCACTATCATCAGTTATTTAAAACAACTAATTACAATGATTATTATCGATTTATTTTTCTAAAAATTTCTGAAAACTTGAAAAAAATGTAGAAAATAAACGATTGTAATTTAAGGGATATTTTTACTATTAAAAAATAAAACCATTTTTTTTTTTGTATAATACATGTAACGCAAAAGTCTATAAATTAAACAAACAAAAAAAAAATTTGAATATTGAATACAACAAAAGTTATTCCATATGTCAAATAATCGTAAGACACTCTGTACTCGTATATTCTAGTTCTGATTTTTCGATTTTTTAAATTCACGGGAAGACCATATTCTTAAATTTGTGAGATTTTTTGTACCATTTAAATATGAACCCTCTTTTTTCACTTCAAATTACTTAGTAGATATTTTTTTTGAGAATTTTGATGTTTATAAATCAAAATTTGAGCAAGTAGTTTTTGAGTTTTATATAACTTTATGTGCTAAGAATAATATGTCTATGGTAATGAGTTAAATAGATATGGGAGCTTAGATGATTTGAAAATATTAGTTATTTCTATTGATATATTGATTTATATTAATATAAATTATTTGTAAAAATGACTTAAGTATAATAAATACTACATTTAATATTACACATAAAGTATATTTTTGTAAAACCATTTTTAAGGATTGTTATTCTTAGCATAAAGATTTTAATAACTAGAAAACTACTAATTAGAATTTTGATTTAGATATATGAAAATGTTCAAATAAATTATCCACTAAATAACTTTCTGTAAAAATGGTGGTTCTCATTTGAAAAATAGATGTTTGTATCGCCACAGCCCACAGAACACTCCTTAAGTAGTATAAAAAAATCAATAATTTGAAAATATAACCCTTAGGTATACTTAAAAATTCTAAAAATCAGAGTTTGAATATATGTCTTATAAAAAGGAAAATGGAGGTAAGTATGCTTAAAAAACCATCTTGTATATTCTATACGTGTATGCCATACAAACATACACGATGTGGTTCGTAATTTGTTTTAACATTATCAGCAAATAATGATGTTATCCATCATTGCGCGTGTTTAATACTTTTATATCGACCTCATAAATAATGTGCAAATCGCTCTTTGATACGGTGGAGATTCCTAGAGAGTAAACATATATTATACATCATGTTAGTTTAAGATTATCTATTATGTACCATTTTATCTCAATCAAATGTTCGTAATAATTTAGATTGAAATGCTGTTTGTTTTGATAGCCATTTAATACACATTAAAAC
Organism: Pentalonia nigronervosa; assembly: GCA_014851325.1. NCBI lineage: Eukaryota > Metazoa > Arthropoda > Insecta > Hemiptera > Aphididae > Pentalonia > Pentalonia nigronervosa. Next base: position 42,821 of record JACXSJ010001676.1, on the reverse strand, counting down.
AAATACATAAATAAATAAAAAGAAATTTTAAATCATAGCCTTTTGATGCACGCATGGTCACTAAAATTTGTTTTTTTTCAATAGCGATCGCCTATTTATTTATTTTTTTACCAAATAATGATTCTTAATTTTTTTAAAACTATTTTGATCCATCTAACTAACTTATTCTTATTATAAATACTTCCAAATTTTAGTGGTCAGTTAGTACTTTTAGGAAATAAAAATATACAAATTTAGTTTCCTCCTATCTTGAGTTACGCATAAATTAGAACATTTTTCAGATATTTAAAATTCAAATTTTGATGAAATTGAACATTTAAATAAAAAATAGCGATTTTGTAATTAAAAATGTATTATGGACTGAAAATACTATTGATAATTTCCATCCCAAAACCATTATGAAATATTAGAAAAATCAACTAGGATAATTACGCATAAAAAAAGCTAAGGAGCTTAATCACATAATACATTGAATACCACTTAAAATCTACTCTTATATGATCGATTTGTCTGAGCAATTAAAACGGTACCAAAAAAAAACATTTATAGAGGCTTAATGAAATACTTTATTTCAGGTTGGGATACCATGGGAAAACATGAATAGTATTATTTGAAGATTTCCAGCCAAATATCGATAAAAGATTATTGGTTGAGTTTATTGACATGGTAAATGAAACAAGGAAGCAGTGATTGTAAGAAATAACTCTGTGAAATAACTATGTAACTACATTTTACGCACTTGAGCCAACGATAGAGCAATCACCAAAATAAGGATCTTAAGGTTAGTAATGCAATTTTAACCAATGGTCTGAAAGTAATAAGTAGATACTTATATTTTGATAATGGTGCATAAAGCTTCACCTATTGAAAACTGAAGTGTATGTATTTCACCTAAACAACAAACACCTAAAGAAAAAAAAAACTTGAGATAATGTTAAATGGAATGAGAGTTACTATGGAATACTGTCAAAATACTAGTAAGGGCAGAGTTATAGAACTCTAGAACTTTACATCTGCAGCATGTGTATGCCACTGGTTACTATACTCAAATAACGGTGTCCTAGGGATAAATTTCCCTCAAAGTGCCTGGTCTCCATTAAACAAATTGCAAATAGACTATTAGTAGTTAGGAACACTGTTACATAGATGGGGGTTTCAAGTTAGCTTGTGACTTTTGCAATGGGAAATAGGCACTAAATTATATAATACAATACTTAATATTGTAACATCGTGTAAAACGAGAAATTATTATTATTTATTATTAAGATTTTAGATTCATTTTAAGCTATTGTCTATTAACACCGAATTACTAATAGTTAAATAAATTACTATAGAAGTAATACATCATATAATTTATTAACAAATATAAGCTGATAGACAATATCCGTTGTTTTTCATAGGCATGAAGTGATTAATATTATTGAATTAAAATTCATCACAGTGATCTACTCAATGAAAATGTACACTTTGCACATATTCTACAGCAAAGCTGTCATCTACTTACAGATGTCTTTGTAAATATTTAAGTTTAAAAGTTTTAATCTATTTTGTTTTTAAATTCAATATACATAGGACACTTTTGCACTTTTGTATGTTTTTTTGTTTTTACTTGTCTTTTTAAACTCAAATGTAAATGGGGTACTTTTTATTTTTGTATATTCTGAAACTACTAATTGACTATACCAATTTATTAACGTAGCAGAAATTGGGATTTCTATGCTTTTACTAAGTAGAAAAACAACGAAAACAATAAATCAAATTTGGTGGAAGTACTAATTTATATTTTTCAATATTTGAAAGCACTGATTGAGCACTACAATTTGACAATTTGGTGAGAATTAGTTAAAACCTATTGATGTTACTACCTCATAGAATGAATAATAAAAGTTAAATATAGTATCATGTTCTCCTTATTTAATACTATTTACACGAGTTAATTTATAGACAAGGGGATCAAGGAGTTGGTCGGTCCAGACTAGTGCGGTTGATCGTTCCAAAAGCCTAAGCCCTAATAATTACAAAATTGGGTATGTTTACATGTACAATAATCGAGTAGGACTTCTGTTCTCCCCGTGCCCACTTATGGAAGTGGCAACGGTGGAGACCGTTGGTCAGTGCACAAAACCCTAAACAGACGCTTCGAGAGGGGGGGACAACAACAACAATGTATGGTGGCTCTGAAAATGGCCGTTTTTTGTTAAACGCCGAAGTGCTGTTAGCGTTGTTCTCATAATATACGATTGTTGGTCGTTTCCACAAGTCAATGATAGCTATTCGGTGGCGTTGGTTATGTCCGCTGGGTCGCTGGTAAACTCGGTTTTTAGTTGGTTTTTCCCACGACACCGTCCAACCGGCTGCATGGTGGGAGTACAGGTCGTAAGTCGTGAGCGACTATCGGTGTTTCGTCGCTAACATTGTGGTCGTCTGCTGTCTTGATCGTTACCGTTGCCGTCTCGTATTTAAGAGTGTATTCGTTGCTTTGGTCTTCAGTCTAGTTTAAAGTTATTGTTGGTTTGAATGATGTTGAAGAAGTAAGTTGTACGGTTTTGTAAAATAGGGCTGATTTTTTGCCTATTTACTATTCCAAGTTTTAGACTTTATTAGTAGTAGAAATAATACGTGGAAACTGTTTAAAAACAATTCTTTTATTTTTGTCCCTTTCAGTTATTTTTTCACAAAAGCTGTCTAGGTCTTGACTTGAATTTTAAATCAAGCAGTGGGAAATTGTTGTTACCTATGTTTCGGATGTGGTTGAATTGGGATGATGAGGTACGGCAGAATAATGCCACAGCATTTTTTTTGATAGTATATTTGATTGTGTCAAGACCGACGGTGTTCAGCAGAATTGAGTTTTTGACGTATAGTGACGTTAGGTTAGGCCTTGACCTAGAATGGCACGGATGCCTATAGTCTGAACTGCTTCAATTTTGTTTCACGTAATTTTTGAAATAAATTGCTGCCCCAGCTTATGAAAGAATTGGTTGGATATACATTTTAAATATGCTAATTTTGGAACTTATTAGTGTTGGGGATTTCCTGTTTAGTACTGGGTAAAACATTTCTCTAATTATGTTGGCTTCTTTAATAATATTGGAGGCATGAGAGGAGAAACTGAGTTTACGATCTAAAATAACTCCAAAATACTTTACGTTTTGTGACCAGGAAATCGGGTAGTTATTTAAATGAAGTTGTTTTACTTTAGGCAGTGTACGACCGAAGAGAATCGCAATTCTATTGTTGTGAGTAATTGGCGCTAAAAAGTCCCTTTTGGCGCGTTTTGGTTTAAACAGTAACACAAGGTATTATCTGCAAATAATGAGACTTTAGCTTTTGGGTCGATGGGTATGTCGTTGATGTATATGTTAAAAAGTGTAAGAGAGATATAAACTTTGTGTTACGCTCGCTAGTGCCGGTCTGATTGATCTGAGTTGTATGGCCAAAGTGTAGTCGTATACTCATTTGATCATACGACTTCGATGTTGAGAGGTCATTCGTTTCCGTTTGTTAAGTTAACAACTCTTCTTCCTTATGACTTGGAGGTTTTGAATATGTGATTTTACATTAGCGAGTTTTTGTCCTATGCTGATGTAAAACCGCATACAGTGTACGTCTTTTGTCTGTTGCAGCGTGATCTTTCCGCTTGGTGAACGATGAATTGCGGTCGTGGATTACTCACTGATTGAGGTGGTCCTGAAAATGACCTTTTTACTCAGTTTACTGCTTCAATACATAATATGATTAGTATGCTTTTGATAACTTCATGGATATATATATATATATATATATATATAAATTGACAATTATGGCTATGTATTAAAGTTTGAAATTAAATTGATTTTAGAGGTACATGTAAAATGGTATATGTTTTGCATATTGTAGGTAAAAATCCATAAAATAAATACGTAATATGTATGTGTTATACTATTTGAAAAATCAGAAAGAAGTTCATTTTTAAACTAAATAAATAAATAAAAATATTAAATAAATAATAAATAAATAAATAATATTTTTGGACCAAAATTAATATATATTAATTTATATCTTAAAAAAAAAAATATATATAAAACCATATTTAATAAAAAAAAAAAAAAAAATAGAAGATTTCTGTTCAAAAAAATTAAGTCGTAATGACCACATGTGCACAAAAAATGTTTGAAAACTTTCAAATATGTTTATTTCCTTATTAGTTATTTAAAATTTTTTACGTTTCAATCCAATGTCATATTGTGATTGAAACAAAAATGAATGGTATATTATACGAATGGGCACATTGTGGCTTTATATGTACATAATATAGATATTAATTATTCAATACTTACATAAAAATATGGGAGCTTGATCAATCTGTTCAAACGGTGTTTCTCGCGGCTTTAGGCACTATTCAATTGTCCCCTTATATAACTATTTATTTATATATATTATAATATTCTCACACCTATTTCATTCTTCTTTATATCAGACATGTGATATTATTACATGCACAATGCACGTGTACGTTTAAAAATATATATATATTTGAAATAAGTTTCCAATGTTTACTTGCAGCCGTATGAACCGATTTTGGAATACCAAAAAAACCAACATAACAAATTCTTATAGTGATGGCATCTTCGTCATTTATACACAAACACGAGCGCGCGCGGACAAACAGACACACACGCACGCACGCACGTCTCTACTCTTCTGATATTCTAATATTCATGTATAAAAAAGCAATCAAAAACCCATTAGAGTGTCTTTCCGGCTCAGTGTGTTATTACCACGCGGTGGCTGGATCCGGACGGGTTCCCCCGCTGCCGCACACCAGAGCTTTTGTATACGCAATGTTCTATATAATATTTTTTCGTTATTTCGCCTACGTCAAAAAAAAAAAAAAAATAATATATTTAATACACTGCCGTCGCACTGTGTAATACACCAATGACGATGACGCGCGAACCTCGCCGCTGCGTCCACCGACCGATAGACTATTATTATTATTATTATCATCATCATCATCATCATCATCATCATTTATAATGACGTCCCGTGGTCATAATATGTGTTCAAATGGTATTCAGCCATGACTAACATTATTAAACCGCAAATAGACTCGTATAAATAAGGGTTCAGTGAAAACGGATCGGTTTTATAGCTCTTCACTATTTAATACCTGTATCCTCAATACAAATCCTCTAAATGGCCAGAAAGACGAGAGGCAACCAAAAGCTAACATGACATCGGCATTTTCCGAATGCTGAATGTCTGTTAAATACGCAGATCAACGGTTTGGGGAATCAAATTCTGATCATATCCATTACGCGTAATGGACGCAAATGTAGAACCGCGGACAATTCGGCGGCGGTAGATAGATTTTTAATTTAGGGGCCAATATTTTTGAATGTTACTTTGACTATGTCCATTCGAGTATGACATACTATGTGGTAGGCAGGTACAATGTCCTATTTTATAGAAAGTGTCTTGAGTAGGTGGTTTCCCTGTCATCCCGTTTTCGCTGCACCTCAATCCCGATTTAATTGCGCGAAATTACGGAAAATTAAAAAAAAAATGTTATTTGTACATTTAAAATATTAATATTTTTGCAGTCACCGTGTGATAATAATATACTGTTTGCTTCGGGATGAGGTGATATCGATTACAGTAATCTAAACAATCATACCTACTGAAATAAATTCCAAATCATTACTTATGTAAAAGACGCATAATTTATGTCAACTTTTGCACGGATAATAATCAAAATAATAATAATTAATAATGTGCATCGGACGTAGCCCATTTTTCCTTAACAGCTCCCGTCAAAAAAGGTTTTACTAACAGGTAAATTTCCAAACGGCTCTGGATTTTTACAACACAAATTCTTTTCCACTTTATATAGACTTAGGATTATCTCAAAAGAAGTGTAGTTAAAAATGTGCATCGGACTGTGTACTATAAGTAGATTATAAAAATTATATAAAAAATCGTATTTCGTGAATTTCATTTAATTAAAATAATATTAAAATTTGACGTTAAAAAAATAGAAAAAAAATGTAAAAATATAAAAAATTATACATTGGGTAAATTGTTTAGTCGCAATTTTTTTATATACTCCATACGTGTTAATACATTTGACGAAAATTCTTCAACGATGTTTCTAATGAGCTCCTGTTTTTTTTTTTTTTTTTTTTTTTTTGGATTTAGGTGTATTGACATAATTTTCAGCTTTAATTTGCATCTCGGAATGTATTTTGGCCAGTATATCGACCTCAAATCTGTATATTGCCGGTATTAACGTCAGCAGTTTGGGAATTTACCTTTTCGCAAAACCTTTTTCGACGGAAGCTGTTTGGGAATTTAATTTATCTGTTCGTAAAACTTTTTTCGACGGAAGCCGTTTGGGAATATGCAAACAATGGACGGGAGATGTTTGGGATAAACCGTATACACTACGATTATAAAAACGTATAGGGCACGCAGTAACATCATATTATGACGCAATAACAAATGTAACTAATATAATATTGTAGGTATATGATTTGGTCGGGAGGAAGAGCACGTTTTCATTACCGCGTGTTTCCAGTACGTCGGCCGTGTTTTGAGCACATTATAATATTATTCTGTATACACGAATTATAATAATATTTGGTCTCGGCGATAATTTATTTTCCGGAATATTATACCCTTTTTTCTCGGCCCCCAATAATATTTGTTAACAAAGGCTGAAAGGCGCCGAGCGCGTTTTTTTATTCTTTATTTATTTTTTTTTTTTTTACATTATTACCTCGTATTTAATTCGTCGGCGAGCCAACGGTGTAGTTTTCTCGTCGTATCCGGGGCTATTACGCGAGATCGTTGAACTAACGCACTGCACCCCACACAAGTTTAATAATATTGTGTGTGTGTGTGTGTGTGTGTGGGTGGGTAGGTAGCCTTGTTTAATTCACCTTTATTTTTCCCCCGTTGTTTTCAGAAAGGCTGAAAATATTTAAAAATTATAATAATAATTTGCATTCCTCACCGCGCCGGCCGTCTCGACATGGTATACTTGTATACGATATTATACTATATTTAAAAGGAAACGTTGCGATGCTGACATCTTATCAATCGCGAAACATTCGTCGTCGGCCGTTATTTGCATAATATAACGGTGATGACCCACGTGCACGATGCATATTTCCGTTAATACGGCTTTTTTTATGATACTTTCTCATATAATTATAACATTTTCTTTATCGACTTTATTATGTAAAAATTATACGTATACGATTGGTGTTTCCTAATTGCGGACAAAGTAATAATAACGACAACCATGTGTGTTGCGGACGAAATCTAAAAAGGTGACATTGCGGACAAATTTCCAGCCATTAATTTTGATAAAACGATAGCGGACATTGGGCAATTTGTATTTGATATGGACGATCGACATTATTGATTACTTAATATCTACTTACAGCGCTCATATGCGAAGTCTGTGGTGTCGTCAGACTAAAAATAAAACACATTCTAACAGAATTTCAAAGACATCATAATATCAAAATCGACACATACTCGACTAATCTGTCGGACCAAATCCGGACAAAAAAAAAAAAAAAGTAAAAACCAATTTTGTATTCAAACCAAAATCAAAATATAGATGATCTTTTTCTTACTAATCGGAGTACTACTGTTGTAGTTATTGTCCTAACCTAGTATTAATAAAACGACTTGCAAATATTATGCGACTTATGTCGTGACCATTGCCGCCAAAGTCATTAAGAAGTGTCGATTAAAAAAAAAAATGCATATATATATATTATTGTTGCCGCCTACCTAGCCATATTATGCGTTACACTCTGTTGCCACGTGTTCGACGCTTTGAAGTAGCGCGCTACAGTCGTCGTAGTCACTATATTATCGTTGACCGCAGTAGTATGGCTGCTGTTTCGTGTTGATAAAAATAATTATATCACGCGTTCAACGAATCAACGACAATTTCAACGCGCGCACGGGTTTTCCGTCTGCACCGTCATAGGTTAGGTTAGGTTAGGTTAGGTTAGGTTAGGTTAGGTTATAATATGCAAGGGAGAGCTACCCTTTCAAAAACTCAATATGGAGGCACGCATCACACAAATATTGTTACCGCATCAGGGGATTCGGACCCCCAGATGCCGGCAGTCGGGAGTGAGCAAGCGGGCTCCCGGGGGTCGTCATCTAGCGACCGCAGGGGTATGGGGGTGGCCAGCCAGGCCTCCATCACCTCTTTAGCTACTAGTGCTGCGACCACAAAAGGTGGATCCAAGGGGACACTGGTTAACCATGATTCTGGTAAGAGCACCGCAACAGATGCAGAAAGGCTTCTAAGGAGGAGCCTAGTCGCCCACGAGGGTGGTATTAAATTGTTGGCGTCGAAAGCCGCGTCGGTGGAGTCCATTACTGAAAAGGTGATTCGCTCGGAGCAAGCGAAAAGAGTGATATATGACCTACTGGAAGTCATACAGGGCCTGAAAGATAGTCACGATGTGGTTATTAAGTCATTTAATGCAACAGTCGAAACAGCTAGGAAGGAAGAAGTAGCAAAGCGTAAGGTTATTGATAGTGTACAAGTCCAAGCTAGTCCTGTCACCGCTGAGACCGATACTCAGACCCCTTGCTGGTGGGACCTCTTACCCCCCACCTCGCAGATAGCCAGTCATGCTGATGCTGGCCCTTCACTGAGTAACAACACGCCGTCCCAACCTCGCGGGTGGGCGGAGGTTGTAAAGAGAAGGGGCAGTACCGTTGCCGCAGAGTACAATGGTAGGCCCACTGTTGAGAAGCCCAAAACCTTAAAAAGGATGCGTCCTTCGGCGATTCTCGTGGAATCTGGACCTGGCGACTTCCCAGCCATTGTCAAGAAAATCCGGGAAGGTGTATGCCGAGACATCGTTGGCAACAGCGTAGTAGGTATGAGGAAGACGAAGACTGGGGGATTGCTCCTAGAGGTTAAGGGCAATCCTGGACATGTGGAAGCCGTACGAGCTGAGGTGGCGAAGACTGCTGGTGCTGGTGTTGGTGTCAAGTCCTTGCAACCTAGATTGATGTTGGAAATCCTCGACCTGGATCAATGGATCGATGAGCCCGAGCTTGCTGACGCAGTGGCGAAGGCAATGGATGTTGACAAGGGTCTGCTGAAGGTCGTTTCGCTGAGAAAGCGATACGGGGGCACCCAATCTGCGTTGGTGCTTGCTCCAGCAGCGCCTGCTAAGGGAGTCCTATCCTTAGGACGTCTAAGAGTGGGACTGGTGCATTGTAGAACACGATTGGCAGAACAGAAGTTAAGATGTTTCCGGTGTTTAGCCTTCGGGCATGTGATGAAGAACTGCGAGGGCACTGACAGAAGACTAGCCTGTAGGCGATGTGGCCAGGAGAATCACTTCGTCAAGGATTGCACTGCAGCAAGCCTCGAGGCGTTACGTTTCAAACAGGAGTTGCTAGGGGAGTCATCTGGCTCTCGCGGAGCCAAGGTCCAGGCTGCTCCTAACGCTGGCCCCAATGGTGATATGGCGTCGGCCTTCAACCCCGAAGTGAAGTGCAATTCCCCCCCAATTGCAGACTGGCCGAACTACGAAAGAGAATCTACTGTCAAGCTTATAGAAGACTTCAGTGATATTGAGGTGGATGATGATGATGACTTATTCCTAAGACCATAGTAACTTAGTTAAGTGTATGTTGTAAGCCGAATGGCTAGAATAGGGGCTTAGAGGCCCCAGTTTATTGTTATTAACATGTAATTTTGTTTACATTTAATGTGTTTTTGATGTTGTTATTTCTCTAATAAATGATGGCGGCGCCGTGGAAGTAATGCGAAAGCGGTTCCCACGGCGTCGTCGATGCCACAAAAAAAAAAAAAAAAGGTTATAATATACTACAAATAATATTTTGTGGCTGCTGTTTCATGTTGATAAAAATAATTATATCACGCGTTCAACGAATCAACGACAATTTCAATGCGCGCACGGGTTTTCCGTCTGCACCGTCGTCACGTAAAGATACGGTTTCCCTTGCGCGATCGCGAACGCGATCCAATCTAAGATCGCGCATCATTATCGCGCGACTACTGATACAATATAAATTAAATACAGTTGGTTTTCCTTGCGCGATCGCGGTCGGCGATCTAAATTCGATCGCGACCTGACTGCTTCAAGAGCAGCCAAATCGCGTTCGCGTCGCGATTAATTTGTTATTTTGAAAGAAAATTATGATATGACATTCATTTATGATTGACTGCTGGTTGACGTTGGTCGTGTCTTTCAACAATGAGTGCTCCAATGACCAAATTTAGCAAAGTAGAAGATGAAGCTCTGATTGAATGTGTTGCTAAAGTCGGATTTAAGGCTAGGTCGTCTCTTATTAAATTTAAAATAAAATCAAACTGATTACGATTTATTCTAAAAAATTCTCTAAATTTGATTTCATTATTTTTCAAATGACCGTTGATTAGTATTTCATAATAACCTTCCGTACTTCTCTTTGTAAATAATTGATCATGGCCTTTTCTTTTTTCTTCTGACAAATACAAGAGCAAAACGTCATCATCATCTTCTTCTTCAAAAAGAATTTTCAATATATTTACGTCGTCAGATGTATCCATTATAATTTAAAAATGTACAGTATGTTCGTTTACACCGTTCACTAGAGTACTTCACACATCAAAATATTAAGTACGACTGAATGATGAGTTATAAATTACTCTCGATCGCGACGTAAAATCGTTCAGAATAAACCAAGACGATGCGAACGCGATCTTAGTTCGTCGATCGCGATCGCGCAAGGGAAACCGCACCTTAACGATATCATCGTGATATCCACGATATATTATATGCAACATTGACATACACCGTACGAACGATGCCCGGCCGTGCAGTTTACAATTTCGATGCGCAACACTTGTTTTGAGCCTAATGAAAACGAAGCACGCACAACACACACACACACGTGCGCGCCCGCGTAACAATAATTGCACGCGATTTATAATAATATGTAATATTATTGGCGGCCGTGCCCCGTGCGGGGAGGTATGACGGGAGCAAACGAATATGCAGCCGCGGAAACGCGAACACGGCGCGACAATATATTTTAATGATGTTATGGCGTGGCTGCGGCCGAGTCCCTCCGCGTCGTGTGTGCGTTTTTTAACCGTAATACGTATGTATATATATATAGTGTGCTAGTGTGGAATCATTATTATTTTTTTTGTTCTGCGATACAACGGACGGGGCGGCGGCGGAGGACGTAGTAATATAATTAATTGACACGGGACTTTTTTTTTTTTTAATTTTTCCCCCGTCCCCATATCAACACGGAGACCGTTGTTTTCATATCTGCTGCGAGTAATTAACCATAAAAAATGGAAAAAAAAACTTTACAGGGTTCATGTTAACCGGGTACACTTGTGAATTGGATGATAAATATTTTGCTGTAATCATTTTTTTTTCATGTTGATACCGCACCGAAACCCCTTACCGGCCGCCTATATTGCTGTCAACGCCTCATATTTATATTTATTTTACGCCTTTTCAAAACCGTCCCTTTTCACCGCACTCGATCGTATATAATAAAATAAATATCGTATAACCGATACAAACGATGTTGACAATAATATGCGTATAGTAATAATACGCATTATATAATAATGTGTCACATCCACTCAGCGAAATCAATCTTTTCATGGACTGAATGTCCAGACAATGAAATTAATTGTAAATATAACACTGTATTATTATACTTTGCTACAATGCTTTATGAACAAAAATATATCAATATTTTTATTTTTATTTTTATAAATTAGATTAATAATTAAAAAATTGATTTTGAGTTATGAGCAAATGTTACAACGTCGACTTTTACCTACTTGTAGATTTTATAATAATATATGAATGTTGAAAAATATAAGCACGAACAGTTTTTAATCATTAAACAATTCTATTGTGTTGAATCATTTTATATTATGTTTTCTATCTTATTACTTATTATTTATTTTTGCAAGACAATGGATTATGGCTCAGACTATTAAATATATCATGTTATTTTTAAAATATGCACACCTAATTGATCGTTACGATTACGATCAAATTATGCGGCATATTTAGAAATATTAAGGGCTTAAAGCACATGTCACACAACCAATTATGTGATGCCAGTGTATCCGGGCAAAATTCGAAATATGATGTCTTGTCCAAATACCAATGGAAGTTAACGTTTTGCCAAAGCAGTTTTTGGGTTAAAATTTCGGCCAAAATTTCGGCTTATGCATGTAACATATTGATTCGGCCAGTTACTGTTGATAATACTTTAAACTTTAAATATGTTGGTAGTTGGTTCGTTGCAAAATTATTTAAAACAATTTAAATGATAAGTAATAACACTTTTGATATTTAATTTTGTTTTTTTTTATTTTAAAAAATATTTTGAATTTTGAAATAATTGTTTATGTAAATAAATGAAAGTTATTATTGTTGGTTTTAAAAATATGTATTTTGATGATAAACTTTTATAAAATTTAAATTAAAACATGTTTAAACTATTTCAAAAATCTAACAAAATTTTCCATTTTACCAATACACAATATTATACGAAAATTATTGCTATTATAATATTTGGGTAGTAACATTTATATTGTGAGAATATGTTTGAACAATATATATATATATATAAAGCATTTTATAAAAAAAGGTATATAATATCGGGTAGAGTTTATTATATATTGTGACAATGAATTTAAAAATAAATATTCTATTAATGTTTAATATTTCGCCAAAAAGCGAAATAAATATGCATAAATATAACCAACCAAAGCAGATATACTTAATAAACCATTATTTAGTACAAATATTGAGGTTTTTGGGAAATCTAGATCACAATAATTCTAAAATTATTCAAGTTTTTTTTTTGAATGTACATTATACTGCTATTGTAATGTTATACATTGCGGGATCTCACCATTTATTCCTATTAGGAATTCAAATTCTTTATATATTTTAATATAATATCTATTAGAAGTGTTGTATATATTATCGCCTATCAGTTTATAACCAATTCTTTTAAATTAGACATTTGATTTCTGAAATATTAATTATGGTTTTAAACTCCCATCTTACTTATAGTAATAAGAAGACTCAATTGGAAAATTGCAATTATTGATCATTATAAAGATATACAAATACAATTTAAGCTCAATTAATTTATTTTATAATTGTTCTATGATATATTCTATATTAAAACTGTCTTCTTGTTGAATTCAAAGCTGATAATAACCTTCTTAAGGGCGAGGTTGATATTCTTATAGATAAAGTTTTGAAGCTAAAATCCTTGGACTCTCTTGCTACTTCTTCCTCTATTATTTCTCGAGTATTCCAGGAAACGTTTGAATGGAAAAGATGTTCTACTAACTTGGTATACAGTATTCCCGAGTCTTCCACTGAAACTATCTCTCAGCGGATTACTGATGACAAATCGACATTAGAGAATATTGTAATTCCTCTTATAGGTAATCTTCCTGCTCATTAAAAATTGATTCGTTTGGGTAAAACTTAACCTAACATAACCCGTCCTTTGAAAATAATTTTTGAGTCTAAAGAATGTATTTCTAATTTATAAGTCATCTATTATAAGGTTAAGATAAATAGTACTAATTTTCTAACAAAATTTTGCATTGCCAAAGATGAGACACCCCTAAAATGTACCCTACTCCGTAATTGCCATTCAGAACTTGAATGTAGGTCTCAAGCTGGTAAAGTTAGACTACAGATAACTCATATAAATGGTCTCTCGGGGGGTCGTGTTTAACAATCCTAGAAATGGAAATTTCAACCAGAGGCCCACACTTAACATCTACATCATCATCATATTTCAGTGACGTTTCTATAATATCAACTATCAAGTCATCCATCGAGTGATCTCGCACAACTATTTGCTCAAGTCAGCTATAAGCAATTTTGTTATTATTTATACTGCTAGGTAATTCGTTACTTACCTATTTTTGTTATTATTGTTACAACGCTATTTTATCATTCCTAAAATTAGAATAATACTGATATAAAGCAATAGAATTAAAATCCTTGAGAATTTTAAAATTATTAGCAAATAAATGTTTCCTACAAAAGCATCAGCCCTGTTTTTATAGACATACAAATTTCAGTTCTTTTATCCAAAGATTCACCACCATTATATACCAGTATATTTATATTTATGTGTCCAAAAACCTTATATGTTATTAAGAGTTGGTACGTAACATTTAGTCTTTCAAATCGGATATGATTCTTAAGGGTAAAAGAATCCAATTCTTAATATTGTTAATGAATGTTACTTTTTATCCCGTTAAAAACATAAGAAATTAATTCTACTGCACTTACTCTGTATATCATTGTCAATTTCTTTAATCCACTGGCTACGTTATTTTTGGTATCGATTTACGGTCACACAGATTTAAAGTATATTTTTCAATGACTTCTACCTGACACATTATTATTATGACGTGGGAAAAAATAAAAAAGGAGAAGTCATATTTATTTAAGTTTATCAATAAATACCGTTGCGTGTTGTTATCATTGTTGTCGATGCGACCCAATTAGAGATTACAATCCCAGCCTTATTTTACGATTCTGGGGTTATCCCGAAATTTAGTAAGAAAAAATTTAAAAGAATTTGCATACATTTTTATTTTTATTTTTGGATCTCATTCTGTCATTCTAGAGCTTAAATAATGTTATTATAAATTACAGTTGTATGATCTACTTTTTTTTGAAAATGTGAACGAAGGAATAATAGAGCGTCTAATATTCCATCTCCCAGTCTGCTTTTTACCTTATTTTCTATATAACCATATAGGCTGCTGTTGAAAACACAAGTTCTGACTTGATACTAGGAGGAGTAGACATTAAATTCATTTCTTTTTTTTGATGATTTTAACCAAATTTGTTTCTTTGTGTATTTTAGGATCAATGTTTTTTTTACTTTTGTCCATTTCAATCTCCAATTTTTCTTGTAATGTTAATTGAGTGAATGTAATTGATTCGCCTTCTATTTGTTTAAAAAATTGTCGTTGTTGTAGTTCATCATTTTTTATAAAGATAGTGTAGCCTTTCAATTAATTTTATTGTTTGTTTTCTAATAAAATCATTTTTGGGGAGTAAAAATAAATCTTTCAAATATTTTATTTGATCATAATCATCGTGAAGATTCTTTAAATAGTTCAATACGACAGATAATTCTGGATGTCGTCATTTTTTTATACAATCACTCAAGCATGTCGTCATTTTGTTAGCTAGTATTGAATTTTTTTTCAAATGATTCCTTGAAAAGAAATTTAAAAGTAATCCCGGGATTATTTATACTGGGACTTCCGGTATTTTCGAGACCAAAAAGTAGTCGAGATCCCAGGATTTTAATCTCTAGACCTAATGGACTCTTTATCATTCACGTACGCACTTTGTAATCGTCGGCTGACTTCTGATCTTTGTATAATTAGTCACTTATACATCATTCCAACTATTTTAAAATAATTAAACTGATAATTTCACCGAGTTGTTTCCTTCAAGATCGCCTCTAGAGTTCAGATCACAAATCGGCGTGTTGAGGTCATTTCGTTGACGGTTAAGATCAAAAAAAAATATTATATTTAATGTGCTTTTATTATATATAGGTAGACGTCATAAAACATAAAATATTCTACACCCTGGAGACTGATTGATTAACTCCGATATAACCAAAGTTTGGAACTTGAAACTTTACGAAAGCTGCACCAGCCGATTTCCTTAAAACTTAATGTTTTTATTTTTTCAGGGCGTTGGATCCAATAGATTAAAAAAAAGAAGCTTATCACGTGACAAGATTTGTTCAGCTATCGGATGATGGTAAGAGCGGTGCGCGGTATAATCTTCGGTTCAAAGTTGTGAGGGTTTCAGGCATTCCGAAATATATATTTATATTATTTACAGCTAAACGGCACAGCCTTTAAGAAAAATGATTTAATTTTCTCTTCGTTCCCATTTTGTTTGCTGGTTACGCGTGATTATTTATTCACTTTGCGCGTACAGACAAGCATTCTAAATTGCTGCCGAAATGACTTTTTAATGTGGTATAACGTTAAATCATTAACTATATAAATATGGGCTGCACGTATCTTAAAAAGCTTACAAAACTGGGGCTGTCGATCGAGTGTAACACGTATCTATTGGTATATTATGATGAATCATGAAACTTCTGGAACAAACATAATATTGATCGATTACGCCACAATGTAATAATTTGATTTTCATGGAAATTTCAGTAGTATTAAGCCATTATTTTTGTATTTGCAGTGTTTTACGATTCCGTGGGTAAATCGATTATTCATATACTATTATTGTAAAATTAATAAAATTGCTCGTTTATGATGCTAATATAATGTTGTCAAAACCCCGACCATTTATAACTCGTTTAATGTATATTATGCGAAAGTAGGGTTGTATATAATACATAATAATAAATAAATTATATAGAACACGGTATAGCCATTTGCGTGGTATAATCGCTATTTATTGTCCATTAGTTCATCAACAGTGTGTGAATCCATCAAAAACAGAAATGAACACGTAAAAATAAAAACCGCGTATATTGAATAATTTATAAAATATATTGCTAGTATTAATTCACCGCGGATCCAAGGTTAGATGCCATTATGTACGATACTATATAATATAGGTAGGTGCAGGTACACATAACAGTAACTATTATGCATTGTCATAATAATAAGTAATATTATGATTTGCCAATTTGACGTAAAATGACTAATGCCGAATACTCTTGTCGTATACGTAGGTACTATGTACAATACATACACGGGAATTATCAAATAGGTACTTACAACATAAACTCTATCGATCTAATTATGATTATAAAAACACTCCTAAAGTATCCGAGCAAGACGACCACGATAACGAGCATGGTATATCTTACTCCCGACCTCGTAATTTATATATTTTTACCGATAATACCTTTACTAAACGACCATGAAACAAGCACGGTAAACGCGTGCAGCGCCGGATAGGCAAGGCACATTGAGTTTTAGGAACTCTAACGTTTGACTACAACTACAGATACTGTACGGTTTTATAATTCGTTTCAATTATTTGTTCTACTAATGTTTGTATTATTTTCTGATTATCATAACACTCATGACCGGCTATAGTTTGAATGGTCCACCGAGATTTTCAATGTGCAGATTACCGCGATATACATATAATTATTACTTTATAGTCATTTTAATGCCCTAGAATTTATATTTAATTTTTAATATTTCATACCTAACACACATTTGCCGCTATCTGATCACGATGTCTATCAATATGCTGATTTTGATTACACACAGTGTTATCACAGTTTAACAACTGTTTTAGCCCAACGACGTCCGCGAGAGCGCGACCGGCAGACCGACGGTTCGTCAGCTTTTGCTAGATCATCGACGTGGACATAATATATCTGTCTGTATCATTAATTGTGCTTATAATAATATATGGTGTTATAACTACAATACGTGTTACTTCAAACTACCCTAAAAACTTAAAGTGCTTACGTTATAGCATAAAAAAAAATTGTTCAAAAAACTTAAAAATGACTTTTCAACCAGAGACTGGAAACTTTATGATTTTGGATTTAGTTTTCGGTTCTCAAAAATGTAAAATTTCGGTTTCAGTTTTCAAAAATATTAAATTTCGATTTCGGTTTCGATTAATACCGGTTTTAATCCATATTATTCGTTTTTTGCTTTTTATTTTATTTTATTAATTAAGAACTGTATAAAAAAATGAAATTTATTAAGAACCTTTATTTAATAACAAATTTTGTAGTTAAGTATTCCTACCTATTTCAAAATTGAGGTTATGATATATCATATTATATAAGCACTAAATGTATAAAAAAAATATACTGTCATATTCATAAACATGAGTCTAAGAGTAAATGGAACATTATTTAATATTACCACTGGCACATTACATAATGATTAGATGATAAATATTTGAAACTATTTAGAAATGTACAAATTGTTATTATTTCAAAAAATAATAATGAAATTTAATTGGCATCTCCGATGATATAGTATCTGCAATATACATCTATTGTGATTTGTGATACAAAAATAATTAATAGCCAATAGGTGTAAGTACCGCAGGCACCGAGATTATTATTGATTACATGGCAATTGGATTTTACATTAGTTTTATGATGAGTCTGTTGTATGTATAATAATATTCTTAGTATTGGTAAACTTTTACAGGTCTACGAATTTATAATTAGTTATTTCTAATAATTAGTTTATTACTAATTTCTATTATTAGTTTATAACTGAATAAAATATTTATTGGAATTTGGAATTGAAAAAAAACCGAAAAACCTCTACATTAAAATAAAGGTATCAGCTTTGGTTCCAGTTCAAAAAAATAAATTATAAGGGTTCTGGTACGATTTCGGTCCCAAGATTTTTAAAAGGTTTCGATCTAAAACTGGTCTATTTCGGTACGGTTCCAGTCCATGCTTTAAACATAAAACAAAAGATAAGTAATAAAAATAAAATATCATTAATATAATCAATATCCCCAAAAACACATTATCCGCTTATGGAGTCACATTTTAAAACCATCAGAAAAAAATTGACACTGCATCAAGATCCCAGACCTAGTTATTAATTATTATGTATTTACGTACTAATGTTACATTATGAACATTATGAGTAGTTATGGCTAACTCGTGTAAGTTTAGTTCGAGTGAAAGTTTATAATCGAGTTTAAAACGGCTCGTGCGTAAAATGACATTGTATTTTCCAAGCGAAAAGTATTGAGTAAGTATCTTAAGTTCTGCAACAGCACAGTACAGAAATTAATATGGAAATTAAGACGGAATTTGCATTTTGATCTTCATAACATCTCTAATAGCTATAGATTAGTATCTAGGATTATTAGCTTATAGTATTTTTAAGTTTGTTAATAAACCTATAAAATCGGAAATCTATTTTAATAGAGTTTTGTTCTTTTGACTTCATATAAACTCCATAATAGTTAAACAATTTTAAAAATGCTGATGTTTAACAGTGCATAATATTCTTATTATTATTTTTTACTGTATTTCATTATATATTTATACTCTATAGTTTATAGACATTTATTTTTCTAATTCTTAATCTAACTAATATTTACTACTTTTATTTATATTTTTTATTAAAACTAGAACCCTAAAATATTATTTTAACATGGATATGTTTTTGTACAACTATTTTACCTTAATCGTGTAATGTTTTTTTTTTTTTGCACAATTTATTATTTGTTGAATATTATTATTCATTATTATACCGCCACATCATCACCACCGCTGCTTTAGTATAGTTAGAATAAGTATGCATATGTTTTCCTGACCGATTTCACGTCGTCAATTATGCGTTACAGTAGTTACCTAGGTTGCTTTTAGCGATAAATGCATCATATAATTATTAAATTATGTTACCATAATCAGCGTCCATGTTCACACATATGACTTTCTGATTTTAGTCTATGATGCAATGTTTTTACGTGCGGCGGGCAAAATATAAAGAAGACACTAAGTTTTTAATGATACAGAATTCAGAATCAAAATTTAAAATTTTATTTTGATGAAACAGCCATCAGAACTGAAACCTAAAGGTTCCCAGTTAGTTACAACTCACAAAATACAGCAATGAAGCTATGCGAGATCAGTGTCAGCGAGTTGAAAAATTCGTCAAAAGTACATCGTTCGCTTCCGACTGCACACACACACACACACACACACATCGTTAATGTTTAGTTTTTTAGTTTTTAAACATTCACTGTTCTCTCTTTCATTTATTTTTCGATTTACGTAGGTATACACAATTTTGCACCCTTAAAATACTGCGTGGTGCACCTAACGTAATATACCTGATCCAACTGTGCCTATATTATACGCTGACACGCGGGATATTCGAATTCGTGCGTGTGCAACGCGTATATATAATGAATACATACCTGTCTGGTACGTGGCGGTGGCTGCGGGAGTGAATACGACAGATGCGCCTCCTAAGCGGTGTGCGTGCTTTGTGGTATACAGTCGGTGTATAAATAATAAAGAAAAAAAAATAAATATCAATAAAAAAATAAAATAATCGAAAGGGAATAGAAGAGTGAATCAAATAAATACATACTCACGCATATATATACACCGCTCTGGCGTGGATGTAAGGAAGAAGGACGAGCAAGTGTTCGGGTTCACACGCGGGCGGCGATGATGATGATGATGATGATGATGATGATGATGCTGCGGCGGCGGCGGCCGTCGTAGCTGCTTCTGTCCGTCGACTGTAATATATAAATATTATATATGTATATATACGCACGACGGACCATGCACGGCGGCAGATACGTACGGATGCGGAGGTCGATGGTGATGGGGATTGGGGGGAGGGGAGGGAGGATCGGGAAGCGGGGCAAAGAGAGAGAGAGAGAGAGAGAGAGAGAGAGAGAGAGAGAGCTTTATATCCGGGTCGCTGTGGCGGGTGATGGTCGTGGGAGAGGGGCTGGTGGTCGGCTTGTGAAGGGCGGCACGTGGAAAGGGCGAGGGCCGCCGCCGCCGCCGCCGCCGCCCGAGGGGTCAGCAGCACAACAGATTATTAATGATACGTGAAGAAATTGATTTATGTTATAAAACTGTAATTTAATTAATTGCTAATTGATGCGCGCGCGCGCGCATTATACACGCGTTCGCGGGTTCGCCGGCGTCCGCGATCCCTGCGCCCGACGACGCCGCCGGGTGAAAGGGTGCGTGATATGTCCTGGTTACGGGCGTACTACAACCGCGTGTGCGGGGATGATGAAAACGCGTCGTGCACGCCATTGCAACGTACATATTACACATATATGTGTGTATTATATGATAATTATAATATAATATATTGTATACGGTGGCCCGGGATCGTGTGTGCGTGCACAATAATATAACGTGCACGTGCTAATATATACGGTATTATTATGTGTACAAACGCGATCGTATGAACGTGTGTGTGTGTGTGTGTGTGTGTTTGTGCACTTCCGTTCGACTATCGTGTAATGGGTACCTAGAATAGTAAGCGGATGTTGCAGTTATATCGGCTGCAGAAGCTATACCACTACTTTCGGTCAAGTGGGGCCACGACAGTAACCGCTGTAAACCAACTGTGGTATCTGGAGTTCTCTTCGGGCACTCTTCATTCTGTACATTGAACGTAGGAAGGGCCCGACCATTACTTTATTGCCCGTATAGGTATTAAAAACGCGACCGTGCCAGTGTGTACGCACTTCGGCGTCTTGCGGACTTACGTGCAGCCACTGCAACGCGGTTAGGTTAGATTGGAAATGTGCGCGTTCGACTTGCGTAGTATTTTATGATAAGCGGATATTGCAGTTTTACAAGCTGCAAAAGCTGTATACTACTACTTTCGTCAACCACTGTGGTATCTTAACTTCTCTTCGGGCACCCTTTAAGTATAGAAAGTGTCCATCCATTTCTTTATTATCTATGCGGTAATATATACGGTATTATTATGTGAGCAAACGCGATTGTGTGTGTGTGTATACGCGTTCGACTCGGTATTGTTACCTACATTACAAAGGAGGATACAAAATCAACCGAAAAAAATGTGTAATATGATATTTGATTTACAATTAATATATTAAAGGTTTCTCAAATGTATTATATTATAATTATGGCTGAATATCTTCAAAGAACGATAACGATTATCGCGTTTCGTGGATCTGATTCCCTGACATTGACAAACGTCGGTCACATTCTATGTGCCCTTCTTTTTTTTTGCCCCCTCCCTCCCCTCAATGATATCTGTATTAACCCTTGGCACTTTGCTACATTATTATATCTGCAGCAGCTTACAGCTCTATAGTCTCCTAGACTTACAACCCGGACTCTCGTTTTTCCACTTTTTATGAACTTCAGATATACGACTACAACTTTCGTCGCGTAGAATTACGAGCTGAATTTCCGACCTATAATAGTCACATACCATAATAATTGTTTGATAATTATAAAACCATATATTCGTCTCCTATGTGTAATATAATTATATTATAATTATTTTATTTCTCGTCATTGGCAATATATTACGTACCTACGTTAGCACGCAATACGCTCAATACGCACAATTTATTATTAAAAAATCACTTATGAGAATTAGGTATTCTCCGCTTATTCCTTATACATTTGTATGTATATTAAGTTAATTTACAGCAGTTTTTTGACATTTTCTTTAGTTGAAAACTTAAATATTACAATATTATTATAGAAAGTATTATTTTGTATTATATAAAAAAATAATTTCAGTATAAAATTTTGTACGTAGAATTTTTTTTACGAATTTTATTCGTCTGTAGAAAGTAAGCATAATCACCTTATATAAATACCCTGTATAATGTTTAAATTTTTATGCAATATTATAAAATATTGTAATTGGTAAAAATTCTCCCAAAAAATATAAATTATTAGTAGTATTAAATAGTATTATTTAATTTTGATTATTTCTTTTTAATTATTTATTCCATGTAAAATCTTAAATCACTGAATTTAATAAAATGTGTATTGTTTACTACATTTTCTTTTAGTAGACTGCTTAATGTTTATTGGAGGCTTATCGAGAATTATTAAAATTTTTCAAGAACTTCTAACAATTATTATTATTATGTATAATGGACAATAATATACATTTTATTTTACGTATTAATTAAACATATGATTTTTTCATTGTTCGTATTAATACCCCATTGTTATATAACAATAACAATAGATAACTCGAAATTATTATTTTTTCGCCTCGATAAATGCGGTCAGTCAAAGAAATAATGATATTTTTCTACGTTGGTTTCAAATCGTTTCTAACACCTGATCTTAGACGTTAGAACAGTTGGTGGTCCTTTCGTGAACAATTAAAAAATTATTAACATGTGTGCATATTACTATATTTAAATAACATAATATACCTTAACATCATGCTTATGGAACGAATTCTAACAATAGTGATGTACAATAATAATATAATAATATATATAATATACGCGTACATACATATTATTACAGTATAATATTAGAATGAAAAGTTAATAAGGTACCTAGTTAGAAATAATAATAATATTATAGTAATGCACAATATCATGATGTCCTGCTCAGTCTTATCGTTATTCATCACAGCCCCACGCACTTTATCGCAGGTTCCAATTTCGACACGATCGTTTTATGGCAAGCTTACTGAAATTTAGCAAATTAAACTGACATCCAATTAAAATACGATTTCAATTTGGCCAAGTGCGTGTAAAATTTTGGCCAATCGAGTAATATTTTTAAACATATTCGCGTTTGCTCCATTTAACAATGTTTAAACAAAGAACTTTGAATTATCCACTCAATTAATCCAGATTAAAAAACCATCTGAAAAACAATCGCTTAACCCTTTCACGCAAAACTGTCGACTTCACACAGCATTCCAGCTATAAATGAGGGAGTGCCCATTGTCGGATACGAAAACTTCGCACATGCCCTGCACGCGTGGTGGTTGTTTTTGATTTATAATATTATTTCCTACAATACTTTCGTGAATAAAACTGTTTTTCTTGGTTAACTCAAAAACAACGAGGGTGTGGTGATGTGCGTATTAATAATTATTTAAAAAAAAAACACCCTTAAATGGTCCATAAATTAATGATTATTAAATTATAGTATATCAAGATGGAATACGCAGACAGAATGTGCCGAAACGATCGTAACAGACAAACAGTATTTTTGGATATTACGTTTCAAATCAGTTATTCATAAATATAAACATAATTTATTTCATATATTTATTACGTCATATAGTCATAGTACTAGTGGCACCCGAGACATATTTTTAAGGTATAGCAAGACATAATTTTACTCACCCACCCCATCCAAAACTCAAAATTGAATGGTCTTTTTAGTTATACTAACTGTTAATATTGGTAAATATTAATATACCAATAAATAGGTATCATCAGAGTTGGAAATAGTTTAAGCACTTTAAGTTATTAAGAAAGTGATTTAGTAACTGAATTTAATTATAAAATGACCTATATAAGTATTTTCCTAACAACTCTCAGTTATTAAATATTTTTCTTTGAATATTGCTCTCCTCTTATTTTCAATTTGTACATTGCCTACATCTAGA
The DNA here is from genome assembly GCA_014851325.1 of Pentalonia nigronervosa. NCBI lineage: Eukaryota > Metazoa > Arthropoda > Insecta > Hemiptera > Aphididae > Pentalonia > Pentalonia nigronervosa. The sequence continues at coordinate 18,640 of JACXSJ010001676.1, read as the reverse complement.
CATAGGATTGAGCGCCACTGCATAGTACATTCGAAATTGGTATATTATTAATATTTTTGATGCATTACAATATATATATATATATATATATATTACTGTCAAACGGCATATTTTTGAAATACGCTCAATATTGGTAGCAAATCACCTTGCAGTAGAGGTAGGTACCGTCGCAAATGTTCGTTTGCTAACAAAAATATTACTCATCAGGTACTTTTCCCTGCTGTGTTCCGATGATCGGCTTTTTCTCCGTGCCCCTCCGCCTTCGACGATATCGCCGGCTCCGCGATGAAAACTTTTTTTCCCACCACCGATGCAGCACAATAAGTATACCTTTATATAATATATATATATCGTGTACACCGCAGTCGGCGGCATTTACAATCGCTATGAACGATCTCCGGTTCTGGCCGAAAAGAGTCATCACGAGCGGAGCACGTCCCTCGTCGTCGTTTGCCGCCGCCGCTGGTTCCTATCACGTCCGTCCATCGTGGTGACAGACAATAACAGTCACGTTGACAATATTTATATATATCATAGAGACAGGACTACCGCCGCCGCACCTCCCCGGCGGAGCCGTCGCAGTCGTCAGCCGTTCGATCTTATCTATTTATATCCTGTCATCCCTCTTGTACGTACAACGTTCGATGATTATTATACTATGTGCAGTGCGTGTACGAATCGTGTGCGCTTTATATAGATAATACGCGGGACCGGGCCCTGGTTTTTTCGTCCATCTTTTCCGCGGGTTTTTATATTATTACTTCTCCCCCCCCTCCCTTCTCCAAAAAAAGGGATAATACTATCGCCGTGTGTGCGGTGCGGTAGACGACGACGACGCATCAGTCACGCACGCGACGAGGGGAGTCGGGCCGGTGCAGCGGTCTCTCCGCGCGAATAAAACATATTATTATTATCATTTTATATGGTATACACTGCGACGGGCGCGACGGATCTGCGACCGGCGAGACGCACGTTCGCGTATTATGTAGATAACATCGTAATAATAGATTATTGTCATTTTCGCGTGTACACGCGCTCGGATGATCGACTGCTGCAGCTGCGGAGAAGTCGGCGTGGTTCCGCGTTGGATTTTCCAAACGATTACGGGCTCGTCGGTTCTATGATGTTATGCGCGTATTGTCGTATTATACTCAGTGATCATCGATTGTGAGGAGAGGGTCTATTGGGGAGTGGGGGGGGGGCGTCGCAACTGACGACCCCCCTCATATTTTTCTCGGATTTGCAATAAAAAACAATTTTTTTTATAACGGGGTTTGGGTAAACCGTTATGTTTGGATAATTCAGTGAAGGTTTTCAGAGCCCTTTGAATTAAAATTTAACCGTAACTCTGGAGCTTTTGGGAAAGAAAGATCAAATACTGGTTCTTAGTCAATAAGCTTTATGATTACACAGTTTTTAAATAAATATTTATATAAAGACTACAAAATACTTACGATATTATGGTCATCCCGAGTTCGCTAGTTGGCAGATTGCAGGTGTTCCAGAACTATCGAACTTGATGTGGTGTGTGTCTTTATATGTTTACAGTATGTATAAATGTACCGTAATGACTAGAATAGGTTCCAGAAGGCAAGCTTATTTCTGACAATTGGGTTTATCCTTTGTAACGGTGTCACGGACCGGTGATCCATTACAATTTCAAACATTTTTTTTTCATTTTTGTTTTTATATTTTCTTATGCACGTTGTTGAATAATTTAATATCCAAATCATAGGAATAACATTTTAAAAATTATCGAAATAAAAAAAAAGGTGTACTTTTGTGGCGCTAAAAGTATTTATCGTTGCAATTGTGTTGAAGAGTCTTATCGTTATTGTGTTTATCGTGGAATGACCTATGAGATATGCCATCTTTGATGGTTGCGGAGGAATGAAGTACCTACCTATGGGGCGTACATTGGAACTCGAGTAATTTACACATCAGAGTATTTCTGCAATGCAATTATATAGCCGTTTGCAAAATGACGACTGTTTTTCCATTACGTCCGTTGGTCGGAATGCGAAAATCGCGTTTAACTCGTTCCGAAGTGTGTAGAAATCGCCGTCGATGGCGTGCGGACAAATACGATTTGTAAATCGTCGGCCGAAGCCGGCGAACCGCGCGAGTGATTGCCGGTCCCTCGCCCGTTGGCGACGCTGTGCGGCGATCGTTTATCATTATTGCCGCAATACCTTCTCGTGTATCCGTCTCGTTTAATTAATATACGTATTTACTTGGCCGCCAACGGACGTCGAACACAATAATATCGGTCCGCGCAGAAGACCGATTAGCACCCGTAAAATAAACGCCATCGCCGCCGCCGCCGCCGCCGCCGCCGCCGCTGCTGTGACGCGCCCTTGTACGCCGGATGGTCGTGTCAATAGAGTCGGTGCACTTAAATGTCGTCCATTGTGTGTGTGTGTGTGTGTGTTGTACTGTTGTGTGCCTGCCCATGTAAATAATGTAGGTAGGTACATGTATATTGTTATCATTATACATTTTCACGGGTATCTCCCCGTTGAACCGTGGCCAATAAACATGTACAATTGCGATTGTTGTGTATATAATAGGAAATCAAAGACATCGTAATATTGCAATATAATGGCACTATTTGTTTGTTATTTTTTCCTCGAAAATGATCTTCTCCGATTAGTCGATTACGTCCAGAAACAAATAATGGCCTAACCTAATCCTAATAATCTAACCTAACCTCTCCGCTCAATGTCAATATTGGTGTAATCTTAGATTGTGCCGGATAGTAGCGAGTAGTGGTATTGGTGTTATTGTAACAGTGGCAGGGTTTGCACTCCTCGAAATTCTAGGGGAATACGACAATTTGGTCGATTCCCGACAACGGCACATTTTTCTTTTAATAACAGGTTCTTTATAGTTTTAAGTTAAACGACACTTTAAAATATTATTCATATTATAATAGAGTAACGGAGATTAACACTTATTGTTAAACTGAGTTGGTATCTTACACTCTTAGGTGTTTAATTTTCATAGCAGTAGATAACTACACAACTGTATCGCTGTATAACTACAGAATGACTGTCATTCTGCGGCATAACAGGTGTAATAAGCATTTAGTGTATAAATAATTTACCATGGAAGCTATAAATAATTAATTACAAATTTTCATCTCGTCATTCGTTTCTTAACTTAACGTTTTTTTTCATTTATATATTATGTTTGATAGTTTATTAACTTCACGATTCGTGATACACTTTCCAATAAGTTGATTCTTAAATATAATTTATTATTTTGATAATTATTATACATTTAAAGATTAAACTATTAACAGAAAATTAAGTACAACTCATTTTGCATTTCACATAAGTTCATCGTGTGTTTATATTTTGATAAAAAATTATAATATTTAATAGAAATACGCCATAAGATGATATGATTATTAATAAAAGGTATATACCCTGTAGTTTTCGATATTTCCAGTAATTCCCAAGCGTTCCCCGAATTACATTCTCAGGAATTACCCAACCATACTACAGCGTGTGTGTATCTGTTATCAAATTTTAGGGCAGAACATTTGTTTCAATTTTCAACGTTGAAGAGGGTTTCTGATAGATAATTTATCATTATGATTGAATAACAATTTAAGTAGTGCTTCGGAAGCTCAAAAATAGAGAAATACCATTTGTGAATATTTACGCAACACTAACTTTTTACGATAACATCAATTTTTTTTTTATTGTCGGTATTACGTTGGTATAGGCTTATAAGTTATGATATGAAATATTTTTGGTATTTACAAAAATATTATTTACCTACAGAAAATGAATAAATATTATACACATCGTATAGGTATGCATAGCATGAACTATTTTTATAAACAAATGCCGATTCATCCGCCTCCTCAACTGAAAATCGTTTTTTTGAATACAATATGATTTATTATTGAATTCAAATTTTACATAATATCCAGTACTGCAGTGATTAAGTAGGTTCACTTGAAACCTACTATACAGCTGCATAACCGAATTCCCTCTATTATGTTTCGTTATTATTTAATATTTTACTATACATATAATAATTATGCATTTATGCATAACATCATAACTATAAAAAAAAAAAAATAGGCTTAAAAACTTATAGATCTTAAAAATAATCAAATATGCACCAAAAAATGACCAAATATGCTCAAAAATGACAGAATAAGCACTAAAATATGCACATTAAAAAAACAAATATGTGGTAAAATAATTTGAAAAAAAAGTTATAATTAGTATAAAATTAATCATTATTATAAAAATTATCTGAAATAAGTATGTAATATCAAATTTAGGTAATTGGTATAAATTTTTAAATTTTACTCTTCTTATTCATGTCTTTCATTTGATTACAACTATTTCCTTATGCCTTGATATGATAAAAGAATTTCTAATTTTTTTTAAAGTAGTTTAAAAATAGGACTAAAAAAGCTCTGATTATTATCTAGATAATCCGTAAATAATAAGCTTGCTATAATAAGCAAAAACATTAAAATATGCATAATCAATATTCAGGGACTAGAACCTTTATGATTTTATGAGTTTGGGTTTGGTTTTCGGTTTTCAAAAATATAAAATTTTGGTTTCGGTTCTGGTTTTGGTTTTTAAAAATATGAATTTTCAGTTTCGGTTTTGGTTAATACCAGTTTTAACCCTTATTATCAGTTTTTTCTTTTCCTTTTATTTTATTAATTTGGAACTGTATAAAAAAATTGAAATACTGGTGTATTATGAACCTTTATTTCATGACAATTTTTTGTAGTTAAGTACACCTATTTCAGAATTATAGTTTCATATAATATAATCTAATCACTAAAACAATAAAAACGATATACGATAAATGGATTATGCGTGTTATAATAATTTTATATTATATCCAAAATATATTACTTACAATAGTGAACGTCCCTTAAGGATTTTTTTTTAAATAATTGTTTTCAAATAATCTATTAGTTTTTACTAATAATTGGTCTTCCGAATTTGTGGATGTGATTTTACATTTAAAAAGTGAAAGTATAAATTTTAAGCCTGAAAAAAGGTGTTTGACGTTTACCTGAGTAGCCTGAACAGAAAATACTATTTGTACACTACCCTATAGATTGTTATTCTTTCCAGAAATAATAATGAAATATTATTGGCATCTTCGATGAAAAAGTATTTGCAATCTACATCTATTGTGATTTACGATACAATAATAATTAATAGGTATATAGGTACCGCAGGTACCGGGATTATTATCGATTACACGGAAATTGGATTTCATATTAATTTTATGATAGGTCTGTTGTACACATAATAATATTCTTAGCATTGATAAATTTTTACAGATCTACGAATTTATAATTATTAGTTATTTCTAATAACTAATTTATTACTAATTTCTACTATTCATTTATAATTGAATAAAATATCTATTAGAATTTAGAACCGAAAAAAAACTGAAAAAACATTTAAATCAAAATAAATGTTTCGGTTTCGGTTAAAAAAAACTAATATGGGTTCCGGCACGAGTTTGGCCCCGAGTTTTCAAAGGTTTCGGTCTAAACTCGGTCTATTTCGGTACGGTTCCAGTCCCTGAAACAAATTTGGGATTTAGATTCTATGAACAGGATTTATATTTGACTATTCTACTTTTTACAGTATTCAGAAAAAATATGCAAATGCTAGAAGTCCCTAAGCCTAGGCATAACAATATTTATGGTTTTTATATGTGTTCAATTATTTTAGAACTGCAGGGAATTGCATGCACCTACCTCCATAGAGAGGCTTGTATTGGAAGGACCGGGGATTCATGTTGCACGAGAGTTATATCGAAACACACCATCGCAATATTCTGTACTGTATATATTCGTAGACCAATCTACTACGAAAAAATCAATAACAATTATATACTTAATAATATTATATATCTATTAATTTCTGCAGTATATTTACATTTTAAATTCTGTATGTTTTTTGATTTTTCGGCACAATGACTTTTTCCGTATGCAATAGTAATGGATCCGAACGGTGCACATTGAGACGATTTTTTTTGGTGTTTATAATATTATTGTTTTATTCAAAATAATTTGTTACCGCCCCAAACACAAATTTAAATCTACGTCGTATAATAGGATAATAAAATATTTTGATAATCGATCAGAAGTCCTGAGCACTGCGATAAACCCAGTAGAATTACGTGCAAAATAAACATTGTTGTTTTTGTATAGGTACCAACACATAACAATATGAGTATATGACACAACTGACGTCTGATAATAACAATAGGTACATAATATATGTGTCATAGTTACATGATACAACTATACCTACTTGTGTGTATAAAGTATTTTACAGTAAGCACATATATGGCTAAACAATATAAAGTAATAAAATATGTTATAAACATAATATAATTTGATGTACTACTTAATAAATTTAAATATTAATAATAATATAATTATTGTAGAAAACACGATAGGTCTTAAGTAAATTTATCGTTATAACTGCAACACTTATTTTTATTTTCTATTTTTTTTCGAAAATCGCATATATAGTTATTATTGATAATTGTGCAGAAAAAAATTAAATTTAATAAATGACGTATTATACTTTTAAAAATGCTTTCTATAACTCACTTAATAATCTCATAATCATATTAATTAAAATATATTTTTTAAACTACTGTGTTTATTGATAAGACGTGATATCTAATTAGATTTTAAGAGCTTCTAATATAGCGATGTAAAACATTAATGTTTTGTATTATAAACAAATAATAATAAAAAAAAACTTCCTAAAAGCACTTATTCAACAAAGATTTCGATAACAATAGGAGTAAAGGTGCTATTGTGCGTAACCACTGTTATATAAATATTGTATTATTACAAATTCTACAATACATTCATTCAAGAATTTATATCGATTACCGTATAATTAGTATAACTGTTAACTAGTATTTAATTATTCAAAACTGCTTTTAAATTTCTCACCTCAAAGAAATATAATGCTAAAATAGTATTATATAATATATAAATATATTATACAGCTGAATAACATATTACACCTAATATATTTCGTAAATTGTGTTCCATTATTGAGTTGTTCATTTTTAAGAACGTATGACCATTGTGCGATTTTATTATAATATAACGTTTAACACATGAATACTTCATACTTTAAAATTATTACAATTTATGTTCTTAAATCGTGACTTATTTGCGGTAATCATATTATACATCGCATAATAAACAATTTAATTTTACACCCATGGTTTTAAATTTCTATCGAAATATAAAAGCCACATTTTGTCAATACTTATAAGCAAGTGTTTTGGAAATATGTGTTTTCGTTGTGCTTTTAATTTGAACACAAATATCTACATACATGTTCTTAATAATAAGAAACGTCAAATTGAAAACAAAAATAATAACAATCATAGGTTTCGCATTTGAAAGGAATATTATACATCATTCATTCATTCAATATTTGTGGAATATGATTTAAATAAACCGATTAACGTCAAGAAAAGTATCATAAACGCGCACGGACGTCACCGCGGGATTATAAATGATATTGTAAAGAAATATTTAGGAATACAGTAAGCACAAATAATAATATATTTAAGCATATATTATAATATGTGTGTATAGTGTACTGTATATTATTATATGTGATGTACATTTCATAGTCAAAACTGATTTCCGTTGTGCTCTCGTCAGTAGGTTGTTATAATAATATGAGAACAGTAAAGCGTAGTCGTAATAATGATAATAGATCAGACAAACTTTGCAACAGTGCAACTGCGTACCGTCGTGGTCCGTTCAATATCTATGCACCATCAAATCGTTTTTGACATTTGTGATACACGACTTGGTCCGTACTTGGTCACACCACACACGCCGCACAATACGTGTAGGTATAATACGGATAAAATTCCACTACGTATTTTGGGCGAGCACAAAAATATAATAATATACGCTATTATGATGAATTCCGAGAACGAATAATCGAAGTCTTTAGGCTTGAAGGGGGGGGGAATGCAGCATCTTGTTTGTGTGGAATCGAAGCCCCCAAGGCTCGCGTTGATGTCGAAAATGTTAGCCCCCCCTCCCTCCCTTCAGATTTTAACGGATTACTAGTCTTGCAGCGTTTTTCAAGTCCACAGAAATCTCTGGTCTTTCAGACATTCTGTCAATATGCGCAATTGCAAATGCGTGATCATATAACGTATTGAACTTACCGTCTAAAATATTATACAGATATGTGTACCAATAATACGCGAGATACTACCGCAATATCGCGATACTCATTATAACTAAAACCATATTATATTACAACGCTCATGTGCTATTTCTAGCGTTAAGACTTATGTAGATAAAAAAAAAAAAAATACTTATCTATTATATTGTCTAGACAAAAGTCATCTTTATCTTATCTTGATAAATGTGTTTATCTTTATCTGTATCTAAATAAATTTATATAAAATTATTTGTATCTTATCTAGATGAAATTTTCGTCAACTATTCTCAACACTGCGCATTCCGTTATTTTTTTCGTCCCCGAGGAAACAAACTCAGACGGGTCATTAACGAATTCGTATTTACATATTTAACAAGTCAAACTACAAAACACTGTTGTACATCGTGCTGCGCCCAACGTTTTGCTGCAGAAGGAACACAGTGGAACGGAGGAAAACAAAAATGTAAAAATTCAACGCTCGTGACGTAGGTTTATACCTGGCCAGATAACCAGACAGGAGGCACACATTTAATAATATATACCATAGTAAATGTGTAGGTATATTATGTTATATTATACGGATTGCTATCGTCACCGTTGTTCGCTCGTTTTTCTTTCAGTGTACCCACTACGTGACGCGTTTCCCTCGCAACATTAATAATAATTAGCACCGCGCGCATATTATATAATATATATATATATATTATTTTGTTGTATACGTATACATACAGACGTATGCGTGTGCGTGTATTTGTACTCACGTACGTGTATATAATAAAATATATATATATATATATATACATCCCAGACTGCTCCAGGGACGAGAAGTGAGAGAGGAAAAAAAAAACATAATAATAATAATAATAATAATAGTAGGTTCGCAGCTAATAACCTGCCGGACAGAGGACCGATATAATAAATATAATAATAAATACGGTCCGAGAGAAACACACACGTAGGTGTATATATTTACAACGAGTGCGTGTGTGTGTAGGAAAAATGCGGAGAATTGGACGCGGTTGTCAGCGACGTATTTTCTATGGCTCAAGCTTTTTGACGTGTACATATTATTATGTACGCATACACACACATCCAATCAAAAATGATTCGATCTACTCGTTGCCGCCGCCGGTCGCCGCGACCCGTCTCTCTGTCTCTCTCGCCCCCTCTCTCGCCGAGAACGCCGTAAAAATAATATTATATTTTATTATATTATATATAATATTTTACGCTCCGGCCCCGCGGCCATAATGTTATACGTATTTGCGTACCTATTATAATATACATTGACCGCGACGCAATAACATAATGATAACAAAAAAAAAAAAAAAAATAAATAAAAAAAAATACTGCGCCGTTGTACGCGCGGCAATAACATAATTTTTCAATATGTCCTACGACGTACACTCCTATAGGGTCTGAATTTTTAACGATTTCGAATGCACACTGCAGCTGTATGTGAAATACCTAATGCGTTGTACAACGTACACCACGTTTTGCGCATATAACACATTCTGCATATAATATAAAACAATAAGCAAGTAAATGTCATTAGTGTAATATGATCGATATTGTTTCAAAACAAAATCACATAATATTATGTAATATACATTACAGGGCTGGCGGTATTTCAAATTCGATACCGGTGGACGGTATTTGTTAACTCTCGGTATATCTACGGCAATACCGGTTGTACCTACGGTATTTTAGGCGAATTTAAAAGTGTTTCCGACCTAGAAAAACTTAACATCTATTTTAAAAATTACGTTGATAATTAGTAGTTAACCTACCCATTCATTATTTTTTAAATAAGTCACAAAATATTTAGTAATATGGTGGGGAGGTTATAAAAATAAAAAAAAAAGGTTCAAGATCTACAAACATTTCTAGACACCAGATAACAGATGGTATATTATGATTATATAAAAATAATAAACAATAAATGTTGGTATACGGTATTTTTGGTAAGAACGGTAATTCCCGAATCACGGTATACCGGTATTCTAAAATACCAAAAATACCGGATACCGTTATTTTTTAAAAATCGGTAGTTACCGGTATACCGAAAACACCGCCAGACCTAATACACTATATTATAATGTGTATAAATTGCATATACTATTTTATAATTATTTTGTTTACTTAACGACTTCATAACTTACAAAATGTTAAATTATTTTCTGTTAAACGAAAGTAGAGTGTTTTATTATATTATGTTAATAATAAATTATTTTTTCGTTATTTTATTATCATATATATTTTATTTTATATAATATTATAAAGCCGTATTCTAAATGAAATTATGCCTTTGTCGGGGGGTCGTAATAATTAGTACACTGCAGATGGGTACTTGTTCATAATTTCTACGGCCATCAATAAATTGTCGTATCGTCGTTTCTACCACAGATTTATCCAATTCTATTGTGTATCTGATACTAATATCGTCTATAAATTTAAGTCGAAGAATCGTCCGCGTGCACGTAAACCTCGTCTCAGATTTATAATAATTCATCGTCGGGTCGATGATATTGTGATGAAAATCGGAGAGATTGCAAATTCTGCAAATTTCCACCATCGCCGTCCGCAAATCGTGTAAATATTGTAAATAAAATACACGTATCTAATGCATTAGTCCGTATTATTCATATATTCGTGAGTATAAATTAAACTCAAGGTACCAGTGACGTATTTGAGGGGGTGGGGGACTTGAATAATAATTGATTTTTATATAGATGTAATAGGTGCTATATGATGTTAAGGTAAAGCAAGATTTAATCTGCTACCAGATATCTAATTTGAAATTGAATAATTACAACATTATTTATAACATTATTTATACTAGAAAAATATCGTTAGACACAAAAATAAAAACACTATTCACGGTAAAAAAAAAATAAGTTAGAATATCAGCTCCTGTATAATAATTTTAGTGCCCCCTCCCCATAAAAATAAGACAAATACTGCAAGGTACAATATATATATATATATTATAACACGATAACGTATTGCAGTGGTGTGCTCAGCTTTTTTGAAAGGGAGGATATGCATTTTTGACTATTTTTATACCGCGGTAAACATACTTACATCGGTCACACATTTAATATGACAAGGGAAAGGACACCCTTGGTGAGCTCGCTTCTGATGCTTTAATAGATATTTACGCCTCCACGCGAATAATGCGTCCGATTTTAGTACACGTAATATCATGAATTACAGATTAAAATTGCACATAATTGTTTCAAAATAATTTTGTGGTCATATCGATATTTTCTCTTCTCGTATTTATCCAGATGACCAAATACGATATCTAATATAATATATGTAACGTATGACACGTTATAGGTATAACAGCATGGTCATTATCGAGTAATAGATTTGTAAAATTTTGATTCGAAAGTCTATTTGGAGCGGAGACAGTATTTATCTTTTTATTGCTAAGCATATTTTATAATACAACATGTTCAAAAACTCTGGAAACTCTTTAATTACTATTTGTTTTTTTAATACCTACACAAAGCAATAATAGATAACACTGTTCCGTGTTTATTTGCTAAAAACATTAATTACCTAGGTATATCATAATACAGATTATCAGTCAATTTTCAAAATTTTTGAACGCTTTGTGTAGGTACTTACTACTAAATACGGAGTCCAGAATTTTTTTTAAAGACGGCTGGGATTTTTGCGGATTTTTACAATAAAAACATATGAAAAGTATCAATTGGATTAAGTGAAAAATTAACCTTCCATAATGGTTATTTATTTATTTGTTTAGTATTAATGCCCCCGTTGTCATAAACTTTAGAGTACAGCTAAGTAATTAATACCTTTTTTATTATTTTTTTAATTTCGAGATATCGTTGAACCATATGAACAATTCTATAGTAATTTATATAAATATTTTGAAAATTTCAATGCATAGGTGTATCATAAAAATTAATATACGTAATAACGCAAATATTCAATTCCCTACATTTGACTAATATTTTTTGTATTACAATAAAATAAATAAATCCGATATTTTTTATTTTTTATGATGGAAAATTGATAAATGCACAACGATGAAGAATTCATTTCAGTATTTAATATCATGTCGCTAATATATGTGATACTATAGATATATAGGTACTTGTAATGCGACTATACTTATATTATATTATTATGCTTATTACAGACAACTCTTGACCATTTGAAATTTTATGAAATACTAGATAAATTGAATTGTATTTTCAACATTATTTATTTGCATCTTTGTATAATAGTATAGTGATGCATGTTGATTCCTATACTCTGTTCAGACAGAGAACTCGCTGTGATTAAACAAAAAATGGTTCTTCTGGGCATCGAGATCGGTTGTGCTATGACTATGGACGGGTGTCGCGTAGAGATGCGCAAAAGAACCGATTGTCGTTCAGTCACGGCTCAACATTCATTGGTATACCTACTATTATACAATACTGTAAATAAATTTCGATAAACAAATAATGTTGAAAATACAATTCAATTTAGATAGTATTTCATAAGATTTCGAATGGTCAAGATTAACTGCAATAACCAAAAAAGCTTATAAGTACTCATGGTTAGTACAATGAATGTATAATTTAAATACAATTAGCGATTTATTACTTCCATCAGTATATTTTGAATCAAAATTCTTTGTCGAAATTAATCACGACAAGTCTTCATATGCTACCTGTGTCCAAAACACACAATAATTTGTAGCTGTTATTTCGAATATTTCAAACTAATAAAGATAAATAATAAAAAAAAAACAATGAAAATAAAGATAAAATGGAATATTTAATGAAAATAAAACCTTTAAGTTAATGTTTGATTATATTTTGATTGATTATTGTAAAACAGATGATTAACATTTAGTATCAAATTAATAATTGATAAATTGTAATATATTATTATAAATCTATTTAATAATATTTAAAATGTTCATAGGTATTAAATATTAATCTTCGCATAATAATGAATAATATGTACTTGACCATGGCCAACCGTATTGGTAACATCAGATTGGCGGCGGCCATGGTACTGTGCATCATGATTTATTGTAGTTCTTGTTACACAACACTGAAATAGAACCAGGTGACGGACAGCCAGCGACCGTCTATTGAAAGTGATCGGATACTAGAGTTAATGGCTGACCGAGCCACGAAATGGACACAAAATTTAAAAGAATTTTTTTGAAGACTCACGCCCTGCATACAAGCACGTGAGCGACATAATGAATTGGCTTGTTCATGACAACCACAGCTTATTCGATGTGAAACTCGGATACCTTTGCATTTTCTGCGTCCAATAGATTCATCGTTCGTGTCCAAACACAGTAGTACGTTGGACTTTGTCAACGACGACCAACTGTTGAATGTAATACGATACGAGATGGCGCACTGCCTCCTCCGTCACACAAACTAGATGAAAAGCATCAAAATCATGGTGGACATGCTATTTCTCGGAACCACAGTTATTTGGAACACGTTGACATTTGGCAGATCGGTAGATACCTAATAAACTATGAACTACATATAAGGAACCACGTATTACATTTCTAAGTCTTAACTATATATTTTAAACTACAAATTAATTTGCAAATTTTCATGAATTTGATGCATTTTGTAAAAATTTGAACTTTAAATAATTATAAAATATATTTTTATCAAGTATTTTTGTTACTTAATTCGAAATATTAACAATTTGTGAGAAGCCTGGTTTTAAATTGTCAAGTTTTAATTTGTTAAAAAAAAAAGTGGAAAAGTGGGTACCGTTTTTCTGTGCAATTGCAGGTGTCAATGGATGTGTTAAATTTAAACTCTATGATATAAAATCATTGCATACAAAAAACGATTCAGAGCGAAGACGATCTCTCAGTCTACATTAGTGAGTATATTTTATGATATTATAGATATTGAAGTAATTAATTAAATTATTAATAAATCAGTACCTAGGTTAAATTAATAATTTCCAAAATATTGCATTTAAAAATGTATTGTGTGTATAATACAAAATAATTTGCATTACAAAGTCCAAGTACGTATGAATAATATTCTTTAAATTACAACAATTTACAATTTAATTTCGTCCAATTTTAAACATAAAATGTCTAAAAATAACTTCGTTAATATATTTTCTAGAATTGTTGGTTATAATTTAAGGAACCTGGAACATTGTATTAAGTTTTCAAAATTTTTGACCTAGCGAAAAATGTTTGACCGATATTTATAAAAAAAAAAATCGAAAATGACTTATGACAATAAATAGCTCAAAAAGAGTCAATACATTTTGAAAATATTATGGCGTGTAAAAGAAGCTAATGTAATTAATATCCGGTGAAAATTTCAAGTAGGTACCTACGGTTATAAGCTTTTGAGGTACACCAAAAAACAAAATTGATTTTGTCAAAAGCTGGTTTTTGCCTAAAAATTCCCGTTTTTTTTTTTATTTTTTTTCTCGACGCTTTTGAAAAATACTGAGAATTTTTACATTCAATTAGATTCACTTTCCTACCAGGAAAGACACTGAAGTACAAGTTCGAACATTTTTACCGGCTCAAAAAATGACAACAAGCACACACAAAAAAACACGTATCATTGCATAATCAATATACTTTCGTCGCACCGTTCAGAATCTAAAATTAATAGTAATGGTTTTTTTTTTAAAAAAAAATTTTTCGTCATCCAAACGATTTTTTTACGACGGAAATTTAATATATTAATAATTACACGGAGAAAAAAGCGATGATGTTGATCGCGTGCAACCGAGCTTCTCGACGAGCGCGATGAAAAAGATGTACGCCTACGATGTGCAAATACGTGACGAACGTGACCAGTAGACTTTCTGGCTGAATGCGGAAGTTGCACTATACACGATATATACACCAATAATACGTGTTGAACCACACGACGCGTTCAGTGTTTAGTCTCCGAAACTTATGTGATATTATATAAAGTGCCATTCGAAATTCATGTAACAGCCATTTCATCACATATAAAAATTCAAAATACAGAAAAATGTGTGATGCGAAAGTTTTTTGATTCAGAAACATCTAAAATGATTTTTACATTTTATAATATATTACAATATATTAAGAGGGATTGAAGGGGTCAACTTAGAAACTCGGATGGAAACTTATACTTTTTTTTCAAACATAATAATAAGACATTTTTTTTAATTAATTTTAGTGCTTAAACAATATTTCTTAATGCAAAGTTTTGTGCTTGAGAGATATTTAATGTTTTTAAAAATGTCTAAAGTTGACCACCTAAAACCCCCCTAAACTACTATAAAAAATTATAAAACGTACAAATAATTTTATATGTTTTTAATTTAAAAGTCTTTTGAATAATTTATTTTTTTTTTATTTTTGAATCAATAAAATGGCCGTAACATAAATCTTGAATCACCTTGCAGAACTTACTCATTTTTTTTTTTATTATCTCAAATTAATTATCTGCAAATTTAATAGTTCATTGTTTTCATATTTTTTTTTATAGCTGATAATTATTCTTTTGTTTTAAATAATTTTTTTAGATATTAGAGTTATTCAATTAAGAAGAAAATAAAAACTACGTTTTTCGTTGTTATGTTTATTGTTTATTATAAATTCATAAATTTTTCTGTCTATCATTATAATATTATTATACCTATTTAAATCATTTTTTTTTTTTATATAAATGAAGAAATTATATTGAAGATTCGGAGCCCGTGGTATTGTTATGAAGTGGATCAGAATTACTTGCAGTAAACAGCCCTTCCCCTCATTTTATTTTAGATTTTATGCTTAAACTAATAGCATGAAAATTACAAATGATTGCATGTTAACAAATTATGCAATTTAAGTGTTCACTAACTATCTACAAACAATTTTTTGTAAATTTCATGAGTGAAGGGGAGGGGGCACACGTATTAACATAAGTTAAGATTTTGTATTATTTAATTACACATTGGCAGTGGGTATGTTTAAACTACGATTGTTTGCTTATTAAGGACATTCAGATTTATTGCATGTTCCACTATGCCTCACCATAAAACTCTAACCTACACTGACTTTTATCCATTCCTCATTAAGCTTCAGATTTTCTTTGACTTGATCGGTTCTTTGCTGTCTTAGGCGTCCTCTTGGTATTATCTCAGCTGGCTTCTACATTGTGATAGTGTTAACTATTATATCCTAACCTCTGCTGTTCCCACAATATGTCATTTTTAGGGCCGTCTGGTATATATAATGAAATTTTTTAAATTTTGCAATACATTAAAATCAAATGTTGAACGGGAAGTTATAATAAGTAATAAATATTTAATATGAGTGGAATAGAGTAGCACAGGGGTACACCGGAAAAAAATTGTTCCACTATTTAAACTCTAAATTACAATTAATATTAATAAATCATTCAAAATTTTTATAGATTAAAATTCGTAGAAAAATATTGCGCTTCAGAATATGAAGTCCAATATAATATATGCTATCGTTCAAAATAGTAAAAACATTAAAAATTATAATGACAAATCAATTTAAAATTTAAAACTTTTTTATACATGTTGTTTTAAAAAAACTGTAAAATTATGTAAAAATAATATTTCCAAAAAGTTAATACTTTTCAGTAAAAAAAGAGTTTTCTTTTAAAAGAACCGTAGTATATATATATATAATTGTTACTTTATTGACTACTATAATTATTAACATCGATTTATAAAACCAACGGTATTATTATCTATCTAATTTATGTAACATGCGACACATATTATTATAACGTAAGTCGTACTTTGCTTAAAAAAGGAAAAACAATTGTAGACAAAGTTCACGAGATAATATGAGATCGATAACATCTCATTTCACACATGCCATAAAAAAAAAAACTAAAAAGAAAGGTTTAATTTATTCCTGCGCTGTTTTATTGTTGTTCACACGTGGCACGCATCAAAGTACTATACTATTATTATTATTACTATTATACTGTTGTTCCTGCCCTATAATATATATATATATATACAATATATTAACACATTTTATTATCATTATTATTTTAATATGAAATGTATACAACCGCCACTACATTGTTATACTTCCCGGTCTTCGGCCCGGCCCAAAGCATCGCGATTGCATCCATCGATCTCGCGATTGACAATAATATACTGCCGAGAATAATCGCACAAAATATATGACACGTCACTGTCGAGTAGAATAATATATAATAGTCCATATTATACTTAATGTAATATGTGTTTTATCGTGTTGACGAAATAAACTATAGTAAACTATAGTAAACTTTAGTAAACTAACTAAACGTATAGTATAGCTGAGACGCACCGACAATTTGAAAATTGCTAAAACTGTTCTATCTACGTCCACACGAGCTAGTTGAGATAAAACAATGGATATAAACATGGGCTAAAATGTTTAAAACTATTTGAAAATAATTCTCCCATAACTTATTATGATATTTTGGTTATTTTACTGTTGGCTAAATACTAGTTTCGGAAAAATTACTCAGGTCATTATTATAATATAACAATAGCTGCGGACACAAATAATTCCCTTCATCACTTTTTCAGGACTTATGACAGACAAACTAACAGTCCACTCGGATGATTATCCACTAGGAGTACTTAAACTCTACTGAATTTGTAGATGGGGTTAAAAATATTTGTGATTTGTAAAAAAGCAATCGTTATTTTCAAAAATGTTTTATATATATATTATATATAATCATCATAGATTTTGTGGCAAACATTTTATCGAAACAGCCTGTATAAATGTCAATCTATTGACGTAATTCTTATAGTTTCTTACAGTACTGCATTACAGACACAGACCAGAATAATGATCCGGGGAGAGAGGGATAAAATACAATAAACATCGATTAGGTTAGATTTATGCAAACAACAATGTCAATCGTTGAAATTGTAACATTAAATATGTGTCCATAATTCGTGTTCCTTTTTAGGTTGCGTTCACAACTCACAAGGTTTTGATTAATATATCCGCAATTAGAAAACATCATTACTAGGGTTCGAAACCTAATGCACTTAAAAATTACTAAATATGCATGCACTTATGGACTTAAAAATGACTAAATATGCTTTAAAAATATGCATTCATTTTTTTTAACACAACATTTTCATAACATTTTCATATTTACAAATATTTTACTAAACTACGTATTTTTAGCAGAGCGATTAATGTATTGATTTTCCAATAATGTGTTTTTTTTTTTATTTTCAACTTGGTATCTTTTTTGGTGGGAAAATGAATCTAGTTGGTACTTTAAATATACTTTAAAGAATACTTGAAGAGATCAAAATAGAAAGTTCACAGTAGTTTTCAAAAGCACCAGGAAAAACAATAAAAAAAAAAGTTGAAAAGTGGGTACCACTCTGCTGTACAGTGGGTGTCGAGTGGGATT